>JAFIRS010005171.1:0-63883 GCA_018342105.1 Gonioctena quinquepunctata
AAGGTCATATTCAAGGTCAAAACTGAAGTCGAATCTCAAAGTCGACCAAACCCAATATCAAAACTCAATGACAAATCTCAAAGTCAAATCTCAAGGTCAAACACACACACACACACTGCACACCTGCAACTATTCAAGGTCACACGTGACGTCATAGTGGTGGGGGGAGACCCAGAACCGGCTTAAATCTCCTACTTCTCTCCAATTTTGTTCATCTTCTTCTTGAAATTTGCTTATCATGGTATTGGAATTTGACGACAATTTGATAGGTATCTGTTGATATTGCTCGTAAACGCTTTTGAAGTAATCTGCGAACATGTTACAGATATCATAACCTTTATTTATTTATTTATTTATTGATACACTGTTCTACAGGTTACACCCAACTACAGAACAGGAATATAAGTTACAAATACAGTACAATACAAAATAACAAATTAACGAAGTAATAATACATATCGAGATTAACTAAAGTAATAGGATTTAATCGAAGAGATTGAACAGTCAAAAATATCAATCTGACAACTTGCAGAATTACAATTGACACACATGTTTTGCAGCGGTGAGTATTTCAAGACATCTGTTCGTGGTGTTGGTAAATAAAACGTGTTGTCTACTCTAGACGATGGTCTAGGTACACTGAAATTGAGTTTTTGCAGAATATGTGGGTCAATAATTAGGTTGTTGATAAGTTTGAACAGGAAGATTGTGGAGTGACAATCACGACGGCAGCTTAGGCTGTTCATAGCGTGTCTAGCCAACAATGCATCATGGGGGAAGCCAATTGGTGGATATATGTTGTCCGTTTTATAGGAGAGAAGTTTAAGGAAGCGACGCTGAACCGATTCAACCTTCTCTATATATAAGTGATGATGTGGGTGCCAGATTATAGATACGTATTCTAATTTTGATCTGACGAAGGCATAGTATAAGGTTTCCGATGTAGATGGGTCGGAGAAATCTTCAGAGATACGCGCAATGAATCCATACATTCTGTTTGCAGCAGACAGAGTGGCTTCAATATGAGGGGCAAAAGATAATTTCGTGTCGAAAATAACACCAAGATCGGTGTATATGATAGGCCGTTGGAGGGGAATGTCGTTGATTGAATATTGATATAAAAGTGGCTGATTTCTCAAAGTGAATGTCATTACATTACATTTACTTGCATTAAGAGGAAGCTTATTACGGAAGCACCATTGCTCAATGCGTTTCAGGTTAAGGGACAATTGAAGACAGTTTTCTATCCCATTATTCTCAGAAAATAATTTTAGGTCATCCGCGTATATTAAGCAGTTGAGGTCAATGACCTCAACTATGTCATTTATGAAAGCGTTGAAGAGGAGTGGACCAAGGTTGCTTCCTTGAGGTACACCTGAGGTAGATGCATATTCAATAGATTTGAAGCCATTGAATATGACATACTGTCGCCTGTCGGTGAGGTATGACACGAAAAGTTCGATGAGGGTCTGAGAAAAGCCATACCTGTACAGTTTTGATAGTAGTATTCCATGATCAAGTTTGTCGAACGCTTTCGAGAAGTCCGTATAAATGACATCGGTTTGGGATCTCCTATCAGTAGTCTCTGCAATGTATTGAGTGATGTTGAGAAGGTTGGTGGTTGTCGAGCGACCTTTCATGAAACCATGTTGAAGTGATGAGATTTGATTGCTCAGTTGAGGATATAACCTGCTGTACAGGAGGATTTCAAACTCTTTAGCGAAATTACATATTATTGATATGGCTCTGAAATTTTCAACATCAGACTTATCCCCTTTTTTATAAATTGGGCGAGCTTTAGACAATTTCCATAGGTCTGGGATGGTACTAGTTTTGACGCAGATATTTATCAGGCTTGTTAGTGGATTAGCCAGGGCATAAGCGCAATCTTTGACCATTAGTGCAGGGATGCTGTCGGGAATCGTAGTCATTTTTGGTTTCAGCTGTTTTAAAGCTGCCAACACTTCATTTTCTTCGAAATAGGGAATGTTCAGGACTTGTGAATGCGGATCACTATCACTAAATTCGGTTTGAGAACTAATAATGTATGATTTGGAGAAAAAATCATCAAAGCTATTGAGAATGTCCTGAGGAGTTTCAAAAGATTGTCCTTCGTAGGTCATTCTGTCAGATATGCCAGTTGATCCTTTTTTGTTGTTTATAAATGCCCAAAATTTATTTAGTGTCTTGCTTATCATTGTGAGAAATTTGCCGTTTTTCGAGTTTCATACAAAATGCCAAGAATGTCCCACGTTTATCAGTATATCATTTTCTACCCTAGCTAGATAAGCTCCATAAGCTTCATATTGGCGAAATGTGTATTTTCAGGGTGCATTAATATGTTGTTTTTTCAAAGTATAATAAACAGACATAAATTAATCGAGTATATTTCAATAAACCAACCGCAGTTTCGTGACAATATGGATATTATTATCCTATTTCACAACTGATTCCTCCAAACAACTGAAGATACGAAGAAATAACCCTCGATTGTTTTATGTTTAAATTTATTTCCAACTCTTCGGTTCCATCTATATTTATTTACATGTGATATCGCAACTGGATACATTCGAAAAAAAAACAATTCATAAACGATGGAGGTCTCGCTATATTCAACCGAGAAGAATGTTTTTTCCAATGCCATCGTGATCCCATGCCATAAACCATCCAACGAAATGAGATCAGAGCGTAGTTTGTGTTTATCTCACACCATTCCTCACATTTATGAGGGTGTCATATCGAGAAAAACAATTCAATAAGAACTAGTTGTTATCTCGAAAACAAGAGCCAATAACTGAAGATGAAAGTGCCTATCATTCAGAGCGGAGAATGCATAAAATAAATCAACTGAAAGTACAGTCTTTCAGGACATCAAGTGCCATTTATAGAAAATTATCATATCTGCTCTCGCGATTGATCTTTGGAAACCACACACGTTTTTATTATCACTAGCTGAAAGTTATTTCGAACCAAGGCGAAAAATGTTTAATTTCTTTCGAAAAGAAACATCTAGTGATAGGTATATCCTTTTTTCGAGATACCTGAATAAGTAGACTTATTATGTTATGACGGATCAAAATTCAACTAGACATGAAAAAAGTTGAATAAAATTAATATGAATTGCATCAAGAGTATCCAGAATACCAGAAAAAAAATTAACGAACCTATAGCGGTATCTTTGTCTGATACTAAATCCATAGAATATAAATCATATTGCTAATAACTAATTTTAAAAATATATCCTGTTTAAATCCTATTTGATATACGCTCACGCGACAAAGACTGACGATCATTTAAAATACCCAAAAGCAAACATATTTCAGCCTCAACATTATAATACGTGCATAACAATTCAATCTCCACATAATCCTCGTAATTGGCATCAGATGATATTCGAAGTAAGTTACCGCGCCAGGTGAATTAATGAAAGAGAAATTTAGTACAGGAAAATTAGACATATTCTGAAAAATCGTGTAGATTTTTTTGGAAGTTTTAAATCTCAGATATGTTTCCTGGCCTCATTTGACTATCAACAGATGAATTATGTTTTTGATGAGCTTGAACAAAAAAACTTTATTCAATATGTTTTTGCAAAGATTTGTCATCAAAAATCGAACCAATAATTTTTGGGAAATACACTGTGCAAAATACCCTTCGTTGAGTCTGCAAAATATTTTGTTGAGGAAGTGTTACCTATATCCTATAGCATGTCCTAATATGAATACAACACATGAGTACATCCCAATACCTTATTTGATTGACAACAATGCCCATAAAGTATCCAAGTACATCAAAAGTAATGTAGACGATATCAAAATTGCTTTCAGAACTAGTAATAACCTTACAGGACATTCAAATGTTCCAAATGATCAAATTGGCCAGTTATCCTTGAAAACCATCTCCAGAGGGAAGTGCAATGAATGTGATGTAACATATATGGTAAGAACTTGTAGACCTATCTCCATCATCTGAAGGTTTAGTAACTCAATTTGAATACCGATAAAAATTATTGAAGGTCACAAGAATCTACAATGGGTTATATTTTCTGGAGGAATAACATCCCAACAAACATTATAGGTAAAATTTACGTCATTTCGACCTTCGAATAGGTCAGCGCCCTAATTGGCGAAGGTAATTATTACGTTATAATTACTTTAAATTCACCATTATGGGAAAAAAAATGGAAGTAATTCAGAAGTCGAAATTTGGGAAATTAAGACATTTTTCCTTATAAGTTGAAGGCATAAATAGGTGAAATTGCCTCCAGACTAGTCGACTGATGGTAAAAATGTAGTCATTTTTACCTATTTCAGGTTATAAACACTGTAATGAAACAAACAACAAACCATGGCAGGTTAGAAGAAGATGATAAAAGTTTACTGTATATTGTGTATCTTAACCTACATGCTTATTCGTGAAAGTGTTGAAGTTGACATGAACATGGCGTATGAAGAAAAAACTGTCATGTGATGGTTTCGCATTCACACCTAGTTGTGATTTTATTTGCGATACAAACTTTTCTGTGATAATGTTGATTTTTACTCGTCTGAAACAAGTGGGCCCATCAAATTATTAAATTTGTATTAAAAAAAACGATTAATTTATGTCTACTTTCACAACTTTTTCCATCAAACACTTCAAAAACTGATTTTATAGATGAAGTATGTGTATACATATCATATTCACCTATTTTTTGACTACCAATCATTGAAATGTGGTCGATTCGAGAAAATTATGAATTATTTTTACAATGGCGGAATCGGTTCAAACTGAAAAATATGGCGTAGGTTCCATATGGGACCTATATGTCGAAATTCCTTAAAATTTTGACTATGAGAACACATAGACTTTGTTCAAAGTCGAAAGTAACCTTTATTCCTGACTTTGTCAATTTTCCTTATCTTGGGATTTCAGACCCTTTCACATTGTGGTCACGTGATGAAATACAATATATGTTATTGGATGTTTTTTCATGCATGTCTATACGTTTCGTTCTCTGGATGGATTGCGAATCATGGATAATAAATTTATATTTTACTTATTCTATGTTCTGTGCAGAAACACTCAAATGTCAATACGGGGTGAAAAAATCAATATGTTTTGCTAATGTTAATGGTGAAGCCAAGTAACCTATAGTTACTCAGAGAAATGGATATAGACTAGAAAACCCTGTAATGAGTGTTTATTCTGAAATTAAATATAAAATCCTTCAGTAATGTTGATAATAGTACGCGATATTTATATTTCAGTGCACATCTTCCCACATCTTAATGTTATGGTCTAATGAGGGAATCTCTTTCCGGAGAGAAATAGCCAATCATAACTTCTTCTTCTTCTTCTTCCTGATATTTGGCCTTTTCCCTTTGGGAAGTTGGCCAGGGCCAATCATAACATTTTAAATATAAAATCGTGTGTTGTGATTGGCTGAATAATTTTGATTTGACATTTCTGCGTTCCGCATGCGGTGCCCGGAAATATACAATTTATCAGCCAACTGTAAATACCATTAAAAAATTGACCAATTATGATTTGCTTGATTTTGAATTTTCCGGAAGCCACAATGATTGGTTTTGAAATTTTAGAAACCATGGAAACTCATCATTTCAACACATCAATCTCTTATTTTTGTTGAAATATTTTTTTTATTTGATTTGATTTTTTTGCGTATTCAATACCATTTTTTCATCCATTTACTTCAAAAGGATGGTTGGTTGGTTGGTTTGAGGCTGACGAGCCAGAGACAGGGTTGGCACTTAGCTTCCCTTGACACTGCGACCAGCTGGGGTCTATTGTATCACTCTGTCGTCAGTGGTTCCTCATTCAAACAGGTTTGTGCCTTTAAGTAGGTTAAGAAGCCTGTTGATAAGGTTCTTCGGATTCATGCCTGTTTCCGGGATGATCTCTCCAAAGGTTCTGTGTCGCCTACTACTTAGGGCGTCACAGTCGAAGATGATATGAGAGGCTGTTTCCTCCTCTTCATCACACAGCCTACACTCCACGGTTTCCCTGCGTACTCCCATGGTGTTTAGGTGTTTTCTTAGGCCGCAGTGTCCAGTCAACAGACCTATTATTATACTAGCCTTCGTTCTGTTCAGGTTCAGAAGGTCAGCCGTCAGGGTCCGGTTTGGATGCCCTACCATGACTTTGCTGTGTATTTGCCCGACAGTTTGATCCCAATATTGTTGGTGTCTTCTTTTTATCCACTCGTCGATCAGGGTCCTGCATCGGTTTTTGCTAATCCCGTGTGCAGGTTCTGGCCCTGTGAATAGCGTTTCAGATGCTTGTCTAGCTAGCTGGCCCGCTTTGACGTTGCCTTCAATGCCTCTATGACCTGGCACCCACATCAAGGTGACCTTGTTGTGTTTTGCCAGCTCGATGAGGTTCTGGAGGCAGTCAAAAGGATGAACTTCATTGAATTACATTTTGTCGCTGCATCATTGAAAACGTCGCGGCTGTAGTTTACCGCTGGCGACAGATGAAGCTTTCTGAACGCAGCCCATTCATTGTTCAGAGGTGCGTTCGATTATTAACTCCATCGAGTAGAATTTACTAAATAGCGTTCGAAAATCGTAAAGTTGTGTATATTTTACTATGAGACGTCGTTCGAAAATACCCGAGTATTCGCTACCGAGTTAACTCTCGTAACTCTACAAAATAGCTGGGTCTATTTATCTCCACAAAATTGACATAGCTCTGGGAGACGGAAAATATCTTTATGCTTCGTCTCACACTCTCACAGATTGAGATTATTTATGTGTATGTGTTTAATACTGTTCGCAGATAATAGTTGTAATCTTGGAGAAACATATGGTCTACCAAGTTCATACACTGTGTCACTCGAATTCTTAACCTAGGACCTATTTTTAATAAAACTGCTTCGAAACCATCACATGGCATTCGAATATACCATTGTCATTCCCTACCATAAATACTTACATTTAATTTACAATTGGCGAACAAGATTCTAGAAAAGTTATCTGCTATTGTCAACAATATTTTTCTCCGGTTTTCATCAACTTTCATTGTTTTCGTATTTTTTTACCAATAACAACCTATATTTCCGATTTCAGAACCTTCTATCACTCGGACTTTGTAAACAACTCCAAATATATTCCGCACCGTTCGAATATTACATGAATAGTACTCAACTCCAGAGTAAATTTAAGAAACCTTCAAATACTTCACTCTACTCTAGGAGTCTATAATCGAACGCACCTCTGTATCTCTTACCGACATGACCTGAGACCTAACCAAAGTTTAAGGTTAACGCTTTCATGTTTTTATTTCAATAATGGATGAGTGTTTTAAAATAGTTGCCGTCATAAAAAGACGTGGAGCAACACCCATAGTTGAATATTCCTATGTACCACATAAGTGGGAACAAAAAGGAGAGTGTTCCACCATCTTTTGGTAATTCAGATTTTCCATGCATTATTAATATTTTTAGTAGGTCACCAACTGCTTGTATGGAAACTTTATGCGACAAGGCCCAATGTCTGAGCTCCTCTAACAATGAGAGGTTATCTTCCAAGCTTTGTGCCTTATTCCCATTGAACTCATCGTCTTCTGATCCATATTTTTCCCCGGAATCATCATCAGTAAAAGCAATTTCACACTCTACATTAATTTCTGCAGTTGATGATGACAGAGTGGAAGATGCTGGCTCTGATCTCTGGACATCGGAAAGTATAGGATGGTTTCGGATTATATTTTCATTTGTTCTCATTCTGGCAGCTAATCGATAATAGTTGGTGGTATACCTGTATGGTTTACTAACTCTATTCGAATTTTTGCTCGGCATTTTATAGATTTCTAAAATTTAGGGCACAATAAAAAAATTAAAGGAAGTAAATTGTATCATGTCATCCTCATCTGAATCGACTTGGTCTTTAATATCTGATGATAGACTAAGTTACTTTGAGGATTTTAGTTTAGGTAACTTTGACTTCGTTGTAGACATTTAGACTGATTAGACAAATATTGTGGTAATCTCGCCCTCATTGTAGAGCAGTAGGTATAAACTAGGTCAAGAAATGTCCAGGCAACTCCTTCAACTTAATTGGTGCCAAAATAGGTAATGAAGAGTATATAGTAGACCTGTTTACTGACTTGTCAATTCCCTGACTATATGAACACACATGAGGTAATAATTAGGTAATTATTCACCAGAAGGTTTTTCCTGAGAGTTCCAAGTATTTTGAACACACTTTGCTGGTTACCTTTAGGTAAAATTTAACCTAGTAAATAACTCTATTAACCCATGAGGCTGTGAAGGTATATTTGAAGTCCATAACAAGTAATTTCATACTACGCACTACGCCTATTGAGTTTTTGGTTTTTGAAGGAGATTTGGTGGTCTCAATTATGGTTTTTATAACTCCAATTATAACTTTGGAGTTAGTCAGTACTTGAAGGTAAAATATTTGGTCAGAAATGGGTAGATTCGGACTTCTTGAAGCCGTTTTACCCCACTGCTTGGTATAATTTTCCTATAATGTTAGTTGGGATATTGAAAAATATTCAACAATAATCTTCATCGTTATAGAGAATTGCACCAAGAAAAATCTTTAATTTCACTCTATAGAAATTTGGAGCGAGGTCAGATATATTGAATATAGCCTAATTATCACTCCTGATTCATTTAGGATTGTAACAAAAATTAATATTTTCATCGCATATCAAAAATATTCCTAAGATATAAGCAATTTCAGAATGAGCGTGTGACTAATACACATTCAATGGGATGTAACTTCTTAACATAGATTTCAGAAAGTCAATAAATAAAAACCCTCGTTAGATTTTTCAATGGAAGTGCTTTTCAGTAGTAATATCCCTAGGACATTGATAATAGACGAGATAATTTTATGGAAATCAAAAGCTCGTTCCTTGTTACCAAGCAACGAGCTTGAGAAATTTGTCATAAAATTATGAGGCATTTGTCAATGTCCGAGGGATATTCGGGGGAAAATTTTTTGACAACAAAATTTATAACTCAACACAATGAAACACTTATTTATTTATTAAAAGCACAGTTAGTGAAAGTACAATTAATAAAATTCAACTTAACATTAGATTCGTTGCTGTTCTCTACTATAGAAGATCTATTACCACGCATAATATTTATGATCTTGTTGTTCTTGATCGGGATTTAAGTATGGTTTATAGAATTTTGATTGCTATGACCAGTAATTTTCGGCAATTTTTGTTCTTCTACACCACTTTTTGCCAATTAGCTAACAGCAGTCGATCTATTCGAGTGATTTGTTATCTTTTTGTCCTTTACATTCGAGCCAATTGCCTCAGCAGCAGATTTAGTCCATCCATTTATTGTATTTCTTCCAACAGTTACATTATCGTACCATTTGTCAGTTTCATTTTTCCAGTGTCGATTTGGTTTTAAGAACAGTCGTGGTGAGGTAATATTGTCGCCTCGTTTTGATATCAGTTTATGAAAAAGACGTACAGGGCAGATTTGTCTTTCACTATTGGAAACCATTTACTACTTATACAACTTTTAGAACTACCTTGGACGTTTTTCTGAATACCGGATTGTATTCAATGCGATTTGTTGGAGAGTCATCGGTATTTTTCTCGATTTGAAAAAAATCCACCAGACAAGCAACTGCCTCTCCTCCTCGCCACGTTAATTCTACAGCAGCAATATGGTAAAATTTACGCATAAGACCTTCAGGAGTCTTTTCATTCCATATTAATATTTTCAGTGAACCTTTTCCTTGTTCCTATAAATACTTTAGATGTTCTATCATTTGACTTCAGGTAATCGTAGAAAATATCTGAATAGTCAGTCGTTCGATATGTAAACGAATACAGCAGTGAGAACCGACAATAGGTCGCTAATTACAACTAATATTTAATGTGATGAAAAATGATGACCAATCGAGGTACTCCACTTGGAATATTTGCGCATTCCTATACGGGAGTTCCATTTAACATTTTTTGAAACCGAATCAGTAGCAAAATATTCCAAGCGAGAGCACAGTGGTGTCTCCTTTCATTCAAAATTAATATTACCCAAGTGTGGGGATTAAATCTCTGTGTTCGTTTTCTGTGATTATCAAGATTATTTGGTATCTGTCTCCCCACTTTAGGAGGGATTATGAGCTGAAATCAGACTCTGAGGCCACACGCCATCCAAGGTATGAATCAATTACCATTCATCTCGGATCATGGAATTATTCTTCTCGTTTTCATTTATTAGGCTTTCTTCAATCCGTCATTGGGTACATTCTCGGGAATTTCGCGCGAGGAGGAATCGTCACAGGACCCTCAGAAGTAGGGAACCACCCTCAGTGCTTGCAGTTCATGGGGTTGCAGGGATTTGGATGAGTACCCATTTTATTTTAATTTGCCTATTACCTTCAATCACTGATTTTGAAACCATCTATGAAAATACGTATCCACCGCTTAGTTTTTTCAGTTGTAGATCCGCCACAACCCCTAGTACGTACTGGGCTGGGAATTTTAGCCCTAAAAACTGACTGTTTTGTATGAACAACGGTCTCGTTAATAAAAACTTTTCTCATTCTCCATTCAAACTGGGTTTATTATCAACGTAACTATTGTACAAGAACCTCCGCTTCTCCACTGAGCTATCCAGTGTTCTACCCTACTTTTCAATACTGGCTAACAGGTAGATCACTGTAAATTTCTGGTACAATTTATTATTAAAACACCTAAGAAATAACTATACTGACTTCAACTTTTAAAATACGCACTCCCAGAAAAAACTGTATCAACAGGGTTAGTGAAATGTCTTTCATGTGCCATTAACTTTGTGATTTTACATTTCACAGATGTTTATCTTCGGAAAATAAAGTACATTTTCATTGATAATGCCAATTCCAAAACAACGAGTGTGCTTTAGACCACACGACTGAAGTAAAACTTCTTTAGCTCCATCTATATGTATGTATGTATATGTATGTATATATATATATACATATATTAACTTCCTAATAACCTATAATTTCATCAGTTTAGTTTGGTAAATTTAGTAAATTATTATTAGAGTCATGAATGATTATAAAAATAAAATAAAAATTAATCAACCTAACTCAAATAATTTGTCTTGGTTTTTGTACATAATCTATAGTGGGATTTTCATCATCAACTTCCATTTGATTATCGTCATGTTCAATCACGATTTCACCAATTATGTGTAATGGTGAACCTCTACAATTAATAAGTATTTTATTATTTACGTATTAGTTTAATTTTATGTTATCCTATTTTGAAAGTTTGCTGAAGTGAATTGTGGAACGCGAGGCCGAAATACGGAAGAGTAACAAAAGAGAGAAAGAGAGAGAGAGACAAGAAAAGGACAGAGAATCAAACGCGCCCCAATGTCGAGAGTAGAATGCCGCGTATTAGTAGAGGGAGAAAATAGCAACTAGTAGGAGATGCGCACTCACCTTTGTAGAGACCGTTCGCCTCGCCCGATCACACTTTTCGTAACGCTCTCGTCACGCATTCACCAGCTTACTCCCCAAGTCAAGCGTGCGTAGAGAAGTTTTACTGCAAAAAGTTTTCATGAAACGTGATTTCCATGGTTTGCTTGACTCCGACATTACCAGCACGCCTATCGGATTGCCTAATACCACTGGACTATCACCCGACTTAGAGAATGTCTAGAGGACCCATCTATTCAGATGCATAATGCAACGATAACGAGGCGGAGGAATGCAGGCCCTTAGCACCGACACAGGCCAAATTCGGGGGATTTCGTGACGGGACCGGGCCAATCGAGCTACCGCCGATTCACCTCGAGGGTGTCGAGGTATATCATTAGTGTGGGTAGTTGAGGAGAAGTTCGAAGTGTCAGCTTGAGGTGACGAGAGAAAGATTTCATTTTGAGGCGGTGAAAAAATTTTCACGGTTGTTGAGCATGTCTTTGTGGTCGTTGTACAGATTGTTGAGAGGTGACAACCAGAGGTAATGGTTAGTTGGTCAATGAAATTATAGAAATATGGAAGAAAGATGATTCTGAGAGATCTATTTTTTTTAAATGCTCAAATGGTTACCAAAAATAACTAACCAAGAATTTTCAAAACTGGGATTTGAGAAAGGGAACATAAGTGATTGCTGAAATGTCATCAAAAGAAGTATATTTTGTATGCCAAATTAATTTTTCTGTATGCAATCAATGGAGTAGAAGTGATGGATGCAATTGACCACTTGAAAAATACAAACTGTATGGACATCCACAACTTACATAGTAAAATACTGAAGGAAATGAGACACCATACTTTGCATCCTCTCGCCAAGTTATATAATCTCTGTAGCGCTCAATATTTTCCCCAAAATATTGAAACAAACAAAGCTCATTTCGGTATTCAAATCACCGTCTCATTTCAATCATTCCCATTATTGACAAAATTTTCGAAATTATCATTAAAAAACGACTTTCAACCTATTTTGAAATCAATAATATTTGACATAAAAATCAGTTTGGTTTTAGACAACTTCGAGGTACTTTACAAGCTGTGAGTAAATTGGTGGAAGACATAGTTGAGGGCCTTGAACTGGGAGAATGCACAAGTGCAACCCTGTGTGATCTCAGCAAGGCCTTTGACTGTGTCTCTCATGAAATATCACTGAACAAACTTGAATATTATGGTGTTAGAAGAATAGCACAAAAACTTTTCAGATATTATTCAAGCGAACGGAATCAAACTGTGTTCTTCAACGAAGGTACATCCTTACCAAAACAAATCAATTATGGAGCCCCGCAGGGTTCGGTGCTGGGCCCCTTCTATTCATTATTCAAATTAATGATATATTTGTGAATATGAATCCGTCAAGGTGCATATTTTTTGGTGATGACGCAACAATCTACCATTCAAGTAAAGATATCCATAACAATGGAACAAAAGATGATACAGCGCTCGTTAAAATTGACGAGTGGTTAGTGAGCAACATGCCCAAACAAAATGAGAGCAAGTCTCGAAAATTGTTTTCATCAAATAATAATATCACACATGGAAATACTGTCAAATTACTCGGGATTACTCTCGAAGATAGGCTAAACTGGTAATCTCATGTTGACTCTTTGTGTAATAAACTATCAAGCAAAGTTTTCCTCCTACGCAAATTGAAAAAATCAGTGAGCCCCGAAGTATTGAAAGTGCCATATTTTGCACTATTCCACTCACATATAAGTTATGGAACTTTACTATGGGGAAACTCCACTCAGGCTTCACGTGTTTTCATAATGCAGAAAAAAGCAGTTCGGATAACTGCTGGTGCAGGGCCTAGGGACTCATGTAAAACAAAATTCATCCATCAAAGAATGATAACCCTAGCGTCTTCATATATCAAAGCTTCCTTGATATTCATAAACACTCAGTAATTTAAACGACTCATAAATCATTACAATACCAGAAATAACAATCTTCTGTTAAATCCTAGATTTCGTTTAGAACTATCTGCACGCAACTCCCCTTACTAACGACTTCACAACAAAATACCAGACCATATTAAAAAAATGAGATATGAGCAATTCACATCAGCTATAAAAACCTGTTACTGAGTCATGGGATTCTATACAATCGAGGAATACCTCACAACAAATTTTTTATTTTGATTCTGATATTGACTCTGAAATCACACGATTCATCTCACTTGATCGTACTACTGATAATCTGTTTAGGTATCCCAATAAAAACTGTGTGTTATATACGAATTTATATGTTTTTATGTCTATGTATTACAACCTGCTATTGTGACCTGGTATAAATGTGCTATGTACATAAAATAGTCAATAAAACTTCTATCTATCTATCTATTTAAAATTTCCAATATAACTTTGGTTGTAATATATTTTAGGCAAATCATTTTTGAACGGTACTTTTCTATCCAATTTGAAATTGTCTTAGTTTGTTTTTGAATCCAAAATAGCATAAACGTATCGGGACAAATCAAGTAATTTGTCCTTCTTGAAACAAACTAGCATTTTTTCACTGTCAGGGGAAGGGAAAACCCAAAATAAATGAATATTTATCTGGGGTGAATGCCACATAAGAGTTTTTTCGAACTCCTAATCCTCAATATTATATCCAATCATTTCATCACTGAACAATTTATTTCATAGTAAGAGTATTTTTTGGAATTTGAGGCTGGGTCATTCCTGATAGACCATTTATGGTGCTGTCTCCAGAATTGAATACAAGAATTTAGATTCTTACACCAAATGCCAATATTGAATACTGACAATATTTAGAATGATATGCTGAATCATTCAAATACAAGTTGAGGTCCCAAGGGAGAGTACTGCGGGACTCTTGATTTCAACATACTGGACTATAAGCAAGAAAACTATTCTACCAAAAAATCAACCTCGGTGAAGAATCTTCAATTTATGGATGATAAAAGCACGATTTATTTTATAAAAAGCCCACGAACATAACACAAACAGAATCAATTTGAGTTCCAACCTCCAAAACACTTTCAATGTCATTCTGATACAATCGAAAATTATATTCAATAAATTTTCCAGTTGTAAGCACATGATGTAACAAATCACAAAAATGTTAAGGATACTGGGTTCAAGTAATTTGCGAATTATAGACAGTTTTATTATTATTATTCTGCAGAATTATTTATGTAACTGTTCTTTCATTTCCATAGGAACTTTCTACTGGCCGATGATTGGTTGAAAATCATACACGATGGTTTAGCCAGCAGCGTATGAATGCATATAATGAAAAAAAATATAGGAATGCTTTAACAAGTTTTGTACACACGAATTGTCGATATGGTTGTTTAGTTTAGTATAAGAATGGACAATTAGGAAGTGGGGTGCAAAAATATTTTCAATATATTTGTCATTTTCACTATCAGCTTCCTGTAAATACAATTTATTAGGAAACTGGAATTAGTATGATTGCAAAAATGTTTGAATTGACTCATTGACTTGAGGATAGAAAAATATTGATATTGTTCGACTTCTAACATAGGGGTAGAAGGTGAGATCGGAACAGAGTAATCAACTTTCTATTCCTCAGTCCTAGAAGGATTATATTGTCCTCTCCGATATCTCATTTTCAACATCTCGATTTTTTTCCATTGGCATTAGAACGGCATCCCCCGGTCACCCGTATATCTGGATTTAACACATCATTATCAAATACCAGTCCGCACACGATCATATTACATCATTACACATACGAGGACGTCTGAACCTCTGTTCATTCCTGTATTCCTAATTGCTAGTTAGTGGTAGTTTGTCAAAAAATTAAGCGAACTCACATCCCGCTCACTGAGTTTGGAATGCTTCTTCTGGTAATTATCGAGTATAACTTGAATCAGTGTTATTTCTACATCTTTCTAAAATGATTGGTTAGACGGATTGATGTATCAGAACGCCGCCAATCTTTGTGGATACTTTTCAATGGTGACTTCAGTCGAGTCCGATATCAAAATATCCTTGTTGGCTCTTAGCCGATGATAAAATGTTTCACACAAGAGCATGTTGTTTTAGTTGAAAGATTCACATTTTTGCAGACAGACTGTATTGACACTATAACATCCATCTGCATTAATGGAATTTTCAAGAAATAAAATACGTTTATTGCTTTCAATAAACAGTTTCATTTTTTAAGCACTATCTTTCCTCCTCACCGATATTCACAATGATCCAGGGCTCTCTAGTACCTCACAAAGGTCTGCTCTCAATGAAGGTTCTATAGATAGATATATAGGTAAACTTTATTGTCTGAAATACAGGCATTTTGTTGACAAAGTCAAAATCATCAAGGAACAATATACAAGTTAAAAAAAATATATAAAATAAAAATAATAATAATACATTTTAAAATAATACAATGAAGGACAACACTCATATATGCAAAAAAAATAACACATATGTACAATAAAAACACAGATATTGTAATTACCACCAACATGTGTTTTGAAATGTATGTATATGTAATGTAATGTAATGTATATCACACAGGCTATAGAAGGACTATAATTACGGAAGATAAAGGGGTGTTTCCATGAGAAGCGAGTCGAACTTCCAATCACTGTCAATGTGTACCCCAAGGAGTTTTGTTACTGCTAATTATTAGATGTTCAGCTTGAATGTGACCAAGTTTGTTTTGGAGATATTTAGAGTCAGCATATTCGCATCACACAAGATTTTCAGTTGACGAATATCCCTGGAATTGACTGTAACAAAACAGCATGATCTTTATTGTGCCAAAGTATTGTGGTATCGTCTGCAAAAAGTATTAGATGTCCATAAATATCAAGGCTAGCTAGAGCAAAAAAGGAACTGGTCCCAGAACAGCACCCTGAGGTAGTTCACGTACAATGTTTCTCTTCTCCGAAGCATTTTCATATATAAAAATTTGTTTATTTCTGTCAGTCAGTTAAGATTTGAACCAGTTTAGGACTGTACCACACACCACACAGTCAAAAGTCTTTGAAATATTATGAAACACTGCTGCAACAGCCTCTTTTTCATCAGGCCCATGTAGACATCTCGAGGAATTTGAATACGGCGTCTCTCTCAGCAGAAAGTGTATAATAAGAGCACTTCTTCATGGAGAAGGCGTCGAATGAAATTAGTTTCAAACGGAAGCTTGGGAATGATCAACTTTGACAAGAATTGGCCCTGTCCTAGAAAATGTCACGACTTGGACCAAAGCACCCGTACTACAACCCCTGATTTATTGTTTTTAGCGGAGCGGGGCGCGAGACAGGTGTGCCTCCGGGGTGTTTCACCAGAGACATTTAATTTGTGGTTCTTGTTATTATAATAGGATGGAAATTTGTATAACTGATAGATAAAATATTTTTTTATGATATTCATAGCCATGGGGGTACTTGGAGTATACTGAATGTGATAAAGTATATATTCATTCGGGTTCCCTTTCATTATCCAATTCTTGTTATGGGACCTCATTAGTTTGAATATCTGAGAACGCAGTAATTGGGTGATTTTCATTGATACACTAACATTCAATGAAACGCAACAAGTAAATATTTGAGGTTTCATATTTTTTATATTTTCAGTTCAATTTGCATAAATTTTTTAGCAAATTGTAGATAACAATACTAATTTCAACTGGTATAGTTAGTCTTTTGTTAAATGCTGGCGAATTAGTCATTATACAGGGTTAATTAAAAGTGTTTAGCTGAATAGTATAGCGACCGTTGAATATGATTTCAAGTGTTGGTTAGCGGGAATTCGGTTGGAATTTTGAAAAAAAACTGTTGTTAAATCGCCGACGTTCCGAAGCTTTATTGTTTCATCTTCAGGAATCTGAAGAGTAAGAACAAAAACATACATAGCAAAATGGAGTTCTCCAATGGAGTATTCATAAAAACCCAATACATTATGTAAAATGCTAATCGGTTGGAAATAAAACGCTTCAATTAGTGTATAGAAAACTAACATTGATAATTACTTACAATTGCGGCTTTCCGAGTTCAAAAATGGTATTAAATAACATTGACATAAAATATAAATACGTTATCACCGACACAATGAAATGAGCAAACTGAACTGGTGGTGAATCGTTTCTTTACCATGTAAAACAAGACTAATAAAAGAAATTGGGAGAATTGGAAAAAGTCCCCCATTAATGATTCGCAGTTGGTGTTTGATTTTCTTTATCAAGTTAAAATACGAGGTGTTTAGATTTTCGATATCAAACCTTTTGTTAACACATTTTTTTTCATGCTTGGTTATTTCAATCATTTCATTCAGGAGACTTTTTTTATAAAATTTATTCTTCAATGATACTAACTGAGTTAAAATCAAAAGTGTGAAGGGATGACCTACAGTGTTCTGCAAGGCTTGTGGGATTTTTTATTATTTTAAGTGGTTTGTGTATATTCATACAATTCCTACTGTGTTCTGTCATCTTTTGTTTCGAATACCTACCTGTTTGCCCTCTGTACACGTTATCAAGTAATAAAGCTTCGAAACGTCGACGATTTAACAACTGATTTTCTCAATTGAAAGATTGTTGTATAAACCTAATTCCAAAACAATCTCTGGAATAATTTCATAGCCAAATTCTTTCAAAATAGTAATTTTTGTTAATAGTAACGCCTTTCCTACACTTTGTTTTTCGGTTCATGTCTATGGGTGCTCTGGTTAATTTTTAAGAGCGAAATAAAGTTGTCACCAACAGTTCTTCGAAGAATGTTATTTTTTCACGAGGTGGCTTTGCTTGTTGTTGCCCTAATGTCAGTTTGACAGGATTTCTTTTCGCAAGACCTTAACTCTTACCATGGTTTTAAGTGCGGAAAATTGCGCAAAAGAATTAGGAATATGCTGCAAGATTCCTTCATGTTCATCGCTCCACCATCAAAAGAGTAGTCGAACGTTTTAGACAAACAGGCCGAAATAAGCGTAGGGCAGGTAGTGGCAGAAAATGGAAAACTACTGGTGACATATTTCTTCACGTTATGAATCTGCGGTATCGTCATTTAACATCAGTGCAATCACAAAATTGCACAAGTAACCCTTTCTCCACATTTACTTCACACCTATATACGCATTTCGATAACTAAGTTATCATCATCAGTATAATAATGATAATAATAATGTTTATTCACTAGAAAGAGAATTACAATGAAACATAGAAATATATAAGTAAATAAATGGAGTAAATCACAGAAGCAAAAAGATGCTTGTTTGTGATTGATAAATTAAATTAAATTGAATTGTACCTGATAAGGACCACAGAAGCATCAAATACTTGTATGTGGCTTATATGGTTTAAAATATATAAGTACAGATAATCACTTTGTTTAAAATTGCTTAATCAATAAATATTTGAATGTAGTGTGTTATTATGGCTAAAAATATGAAGTTAAAAACACAGATGAAAATATGAAATCAATACGAAATCACAACGATAGGGACTATTTAAAATCACTTAATCTATAAATATTTTAAAGTACCTACTGCCAATATAATTTAATTGGAAAGTATATAAATAAATAAATAAATTAACAGAAATATTAATATCTAGCTAATTACAGGAGTAAAATGTTCGTAATCAAATCAAATGTTATAATCTATATATAAAATAAGACATGTAAATTTTCAGTTTATAGAACAAAATAATATAATATAATATCACAAAGAAATTGAATCTTCAAAATTAACACTGAAACCATTTACGTACGTTATTCTTGTCAATTGTCTGTAGAATTTACTGAATTGGTGCCTATCAGTCAGTGACAGATAAGTTTTTGTTGCTGTCTAATTTCTCCGGTCAAAAATTTCCCGAATTCTTTCACGCGGAATACTTGAAATAAATGTATTTATGTCCTTTTTCAGCCGTGGGAATGTTTCAGAGGTCTGTATGTTTTCTGGTAGTGCATTAAAGACTGTTGGGCCCAAAAAACTATATGATCTCTGCCCTATGGTTTTCATTGTATATGGAACTATATATTTGGTTCTGTTACGTGTAATATGGTTGTGGCTCGGCTTGTTGAGTTTATTCTTTTTTTTATATTGATTCAAGACAAGTATTTTGTATAGTAATTGTCTCAAGTCAAATATACCCGATTCTTCATACAATTTGTCTGAACTATAGCGGATAGGTTTGTTCAGCATTATTTTCAAAAATTTCCTCTGAATCACCTCTAGTGGACGCAGGTACGTTTTTGATACTCCGCCCCACCCAATTATACAATATGATAGGTGGCTTTGTACTAGGCTATAATAAATTTTTTTGTTTTGTTTAAGGTCTATCCTATCTTTCAGCTGACGAAACTTATAAAGAACAGTTCTCAGTTTCTTCAGCAGATAGTTTATGTGATAGTCCCATCTTAAATGAGAGTCTATAATGACTCCTAGATATTTTATTTGTGTTGTTGAAGATATTTTAAGTGTGCTTCCTATTGTGATGAATTGAAGGTGTGGCAAAAACGATTTGTAGTTACAGAACGGGACGAAGTAGGTTTTGCTACAGTTCAAAGATAGTTGTTTATGATCGAACCAGTCTTTAATAAATTCCATATCCTTCTCAGCCTTGTCTTTTACTTCAATCCATGTGTCCCCCGAATAAAACACAGCGGTGTCGTCTGCAAAGCTGATTATTTTGCCAGTGGCTCCTGCTGAGAATAATTCGTTTATATATTTATACAGAAAAGTATTGGCCCTAGCACGGTTCCTTGTGGTACTCCGCATTTTATTGTTCTTTTACTACTCTTAGTATTTTCGATTCTCACAATTTGCTGTCGATTATCTAGGTATAATTTGAGTAACTCAAATGGGTTTCCTCTAATTCCAATATGTTCTGAACTATTGAGTAGAATTGAGTGGTTCACAGTATCAAGAGCCTTCGATAAATCAATAAAGACTCCTATTGATGGTTTGCTTCCATCAAGGGCTTTGTAGATGAGGTCTGTTAACTGTATCACAGCATTCTGAGTTGACTTTCCTTTTTGAAACCCAAATTGGGATTCTGATAGGATTTTATGTTTTTCAAGATAAGAGTTCAATCTAACTTTAATCAATTTTTCGAGAATTTTACATATGTTCGTTATCAGAGAAACTGGTCTGTGATTGGTTACTTCATCCCTACATCCACTTTTGAAGATAGGAGTAATAATGATAGTTTCAAGCATAATGGGAATTGTCCTTTTTCTACTGCTTGGTTGAATATATATGTTATGGGCTCTGCGATGTATTGAGCTACTAATTTCAATTTTTCACTCGTTAAGTCATCAATTCCAGGCGCTTTATTATTTTTGAGTTCTCTTATTATATTTATAACTTCTGTTTTGGTAGTTGGATTAAGAAATATAGAGTTTTCATTGAAGTATTGCTTGAATTTATTATTTGATGTCCTTCTTATTTTGCTTGCTAATTCTGCTCCCATATTTATGTAGGTATTATTGAAAATGTCTACTATTTCAGTCATATCATGAGTTATGTCTCCGTTTTCTTTTTTTATAGAGCTAATTTTGACTTTTGGCTTTTGCAAAACATTTCATTTATATTTTTCCATAAGTTATTTGCATTATATTTGCTTTCATTGATCTTATTTTTGTAGTATTCATTTTTGGTTTTTTGTATCATTTTATCGAGAATACTTTTATAATTTTTGTATTCCGTCTTCAGTTGCATATTATTCGGATCTTTCAATAACTGTTGGTACAAACAATTTTTTTTATTCACCGATCTAACTAAAGACGGTGATATCCAATTTTTCCTCTTTTTTTCATTACCTTTTATTCTTATGACGCTAGTGCATTGATCAACTTCATTCTGTAAAAATGTCACGAATTTTTCAGTCAATCTGTCCAAGTCTTTGTCTAACATATATTCAGATAAATTTGTATTCTTTATGTTCTCTATAAATTTTTTCTCATTGAAGCGCTTCATAATTCTTCCTTCATTAATTTTTGTAGTAGTCTTTTTTCAGTTACTACTTGAACACTGATGGTCGAATGGTCCGTGATATCCGTTAGGGTTACGATAGGTATGACGTTTTCCATATTTTGCTTATATGTTTTCATAAAGATGTGGTCGAGACAAGATTTTTGGCATGTTGGTGCATTTATAAGAGGCGTGTACCCAAATTCTGCCATAACAGTTAAATAATCATTGACTTTATCATCATTTTCCTCCAGAATATTAATGTTTATATCTCCAAGGAAAAAATTGTATTCACTCTTGTTGCTTATTTGGCTTTCAAGGTAATTTTGAAAATTCTGATTGAACACATCGATACAAGTGGACGGAGACCTGTGAAACACATTGATCGTCATCAGATCTCCCTGAAAGTCAGCTTCCAATTTGCGTAAGACTGAACCATTGAAGTGTATCAATTCGTGCTGTTTATAGAGGTCCGTTTCAATATAAACAACAGTTCCATCATTTCGGTTTAGCTTGCCTTCGTTGTAGATGGTTTTATATCCTGGCAAATTGAATATACTAATATCTGTAATGACTCTAGTCTCTGTGAGTGCAATACAATCAAATTCAAAATAAGATTGTGCTAGAAATTTTTTTGTATGTATGTATGTTTTAACTACACTGAATATACTGTAACATTTTCTCACAATTTATACCTGATAGCGATTTTTTAAACTTATTTTTCGTGCAATCGCACGCAAAGTTCTCAACACAGTCCGCGAAATTCAATTTCGCGGTCGATACCCACAGCAACGGCCGCCCAACCAAACGTCACTTCCAAATTTGACATTTCTAAAATACGACAATAAAATAATCCTTGACTTATTTTACATTCTGTTTGTCACACCAATCTTTAAACTCGCTGTAACATTTAACGTACTTCCGTTTGGAATTTTCAGGTATTGAAACGGAAAGCGCCAAGTTTACAATACTTTTTAGCTCTGGAGGAGTGCAAAATACTAAAATATCACTATCAGTATCAGAAATATTGGCTTATTGTCAAGAACTGCCAAAATGGTTTGTATATGTTCAACCATATCATTTCCATAGCAACGCTGTGACTTTGTCAACTAAATTGAACTGCTGTTGATTTAAAAGCAATAATATATTTATTTGCAATCATCTAGTTCAATAATATTGACGATTGCACGAAAAATAGTGTGTGTGCCATGTCCGCGAAACTTTTCAGCGACCTCACGATAACTTTTCTTTCGGTACGCTAAAAAGGTATTTCGCAGCCTTGGCATACACCTAACTAATTCGTGCAATCGCACGTAAAGTGAGTATTTCGCGTTCTCAACGCAGTCCGCGAAATTTAATTTCGCGGCCGTTACCAATAGCAACGGCCGCCAAACTAAATTTGACATTTCTGGAATACGCACTTTTCAAAACTTTTGATTTCTGCAACAATGGACATCGTTTCGTCACACCTATCTTTAAACTCGACTTTTAGATTTTTCACGTATTAAAACGGAAAGCGCCAAGTTAACAATGCTTTTAAGGTCTGGAGAAGTGTAAGATATTGAAATATCAGTATCAGACACATTTGCGTTTTGTCAAGAACTGTCAAAATACTTTGTATACAGTGCTCGTCTAAAGTCCTCCCCCCCCCCTAATTTTTGAACCACCTGGTATATCGCAACGAAATTTGGAAGGCTTGAAAGGATATAAAAACTTACTTTATCATGGAAAAATCTCAGCTAAAAGTTTTAAAATGCCGGCTGAGCGCCATCTTCAATAATTTTTTGAAATAGAACACCCCGTATTATATTCCATTTTTAAAATCTGCTCATAATTCTCCACAGTTTTCTCCGATACACTTTACTCCTAAATTCAATTGTTTTCGAAATATTAACGTTTAAAAAGTGACATTCCGGTTTAAATAGTATATTAAAGTATAAGTGGATAAAAAGGGCTTTAAAACACGCGCGATTTTTCGAGCACGACGGCGCAGCCGGAGTGCTCGAAATAGAGCAAGTGTTTTTAAGACCAGTTATCCACGAATACTTTACGTTATTTTTTTTTATTGGTGCACTTTGACCCATATATACTGGTATTATTACTACAAAAAATAGAAATAAGAACTAATAATGCAAGAAGGTTGAATTCGTGATGTGACATCAGTATACCTTTCGTTGTCATGGAAATGAGAAAAACATTCATTTGCAATTTGTTACCACAGATCAATATTTGTTGTCACCAGAGCTCAAAAATTAATTATTCTAATATCGATTTTTTGAAGAGTGAGGCAGAATCGCGATTAATACCGCGAAAATCCAGTGATATATATATATAAAAAAGAATATGAAAAGTTCATCAAATGGATGGAGGAGCACATATAAATGAACGAATTGTGAGTAATATTTTATTTGACGTTACTCCTGTCAGATCAATAATCAAAAATTTGTCATTTAGACTTCACGTTCCTCGATTTGTTGATGTTGTCATGGTTACCTTTAAAAAACGCGCGTTTTTTAAAGTTCGATTTAAACACGCTGAGGCGTGCTTTAAATGGGTAAAAAGGGGCACCAATAAAAAAAATGAAGTATATATACTGGTCACTTCCAGTAGAACATTTTGCTAACTAAACGTTATTGTCAATTTGTAGTTAAATCTCTCAATTAATTCGACTAATAAGAGGCGTAAAGAGAGTTTATTAAAAATAAACAGTACCGCTCACAGGAAAATCTCGAAGCCTACGAATGTGTTCTGTAAATTCACAATCAAAACAAATTAGTTAGCTAGAAAATTATAATTAATTTTTAGTAACACTTTTATTTAACCCAAACAATTATTTCATCAAGTGTTTAATGTGGTCCCCTCCTAAATCTTGACAATGAAGTGCCCTATTATAAATAGCTTCTCTCGCACGTTGATGAAAGTCTATTTGCTTCACATATATCTATTATTCTGTGTTTCAACTCTTCTATAGTTTGCCATTCAGTGGCGTAGATTCAGATACCCCCCAAAAAAAAATCTAGGGGTGTGAGATCCGGAGATCTTGGTGGTCATTCTGTACTCTCCCTGCGACCCATCCATCGCCCAGGAAAGTTTGTATCGAGGAACTCTCCAGCCATGCGATCGAAATAAGGAGGTGCCCCATCCTGCTGAAATGTGATTTCACGATTTTCAAACTCTTCCTGATTGTTTAATACAATTTGTCTTATTCGAGGTTCAGTTTCTGAAAGATTTCTATAAAGAACTCCTGTAAGATTGCCTCTGATGGAAATAAAAATGCTCGCGCTTGGTTATGCATGAACAACATTTTATTTCGTAGTCTAAGCGGCACATCTTTCAGTGAAATAGACAAATCTTCTTCAAGAAAATGACGATATCTCTCTCCGTTCAATCTTCGTGGAATAAAGAATGGACCTATAAAATAATGTCCAAGGATTCCTGCCCACACGTTAAGAGAGAACTGTTCTTGGAAATGGGATTCCTGTATCGCATGGCGGTTTTCCTCTGACCACAAATGATTATTGTGAGAATTGCGTATAGCGTTGCGTGAGAAATTTGCTTCGTTGGTAAACATGATTTGATTTTTAAATCAAGGATTTTGAATAGGGCATTGGAGAAACCAAAGACAGAAGTTGATACGTAACGGAAAATCAGTGCCTGAACTCTTTGAATGTGGTAGGGATATAACAAATTATCAATAGAAAAATTCCATACCAGAACATGAGAAATGTTCAACACCAGCGCTAAACTTTCTGTTTCTCTTAACCGAGCGTGAGTTCTTGAAAACATTTTTGAAATAGGAGATGTGCGGTTCGGATAACGCTCCTGATACAAACGTCTAGCCTCATATGCATTTTTGTTATGTAAATTGTATTACAGCATACTCTGCATTGGTTAAGTTCACCATTTTTCAACAAATGATCCCAACAATAATAAAAAAAACTATTTAACTACGCGTCAGGATATTATTTTTGACATGACAGCACAAAAAAAACATTGGAAGAAACTTACTAGCCTACTCGATACTTTTATTTTCAAAGAGTTCACGAATCAATGAGAAGAAGATTGGATGCATCGATTAATTTTAATCAAAATATCTCGCTTGTAGCGACTTTTGAAAAGCTTACACCTCTTTCACGTAAAAATGATAGAGGAATCGATTTTTCTTCTAGAAAATGTGATCTATACATGCACGACAAAGTTGGGACTCCCCAAAAGGGACAAAGACCTGTAGGCAGCGCCCCCTACAATAAGGGGCGAAACTAATTTGAATTTCTCATATAAAAAATCGTCAAAAATCAATTTTCGTCCGAAAATCAACATTATTTGAAAAATCTTTCACGAAAAAACAAAATAAAAATAAATTTTTAACACCTTGTATATCAAAAATGCTTTCATGAACTTTTCACTTCATAAATAACCGTGGAATCGTCCTGTAAAATATCGGACACTTATTACATAACACCCTTCATTTCTGTTCGGTTCAGGGCGATATTGTTTTCAATGGTCAAAAATATTTCGTTGAGATTTCCAACTCGTGCCATACTTTCCAACCCCTTCAACCAGATATAATTGCTACCCGGAAACTGGAAACGGCTGCCTCGACTCACCGGACTGCAAGCAACTTTTTTTATTGGAATTCTTCCGTTTCCGAAACATTGCCCAATTTCCAGATAGCGTCAAACTAACCATTATGATCAATAAACATAATTTTTACACGACTGCCTCGAGATCCGACAATTTATACAACGACTTTTTCGCCTTGGATATCACCCCGAAATTTCAACTGTTTTTTCGACCCATTTAGTTCTCTTTACTTTGTCACCCTTCGTCTAATAAAATAGAAATGATGGCTTTATTCTAGCGTTTGACTGTCGTATCGCTCCAATTTTTCTAGCGAAAACATCGTTTGGGCGTTCTCTCATATTTGCTGTCCTTTTCAGGAAAGATAAACTTGAAAACAAACCAGAAACTTCTGATGTATCACATTGAAGGAATTTTTGAATGTGTAGGAATACTTCGTGGATCAAATGCCTATCCTATTTATAGGCTAAGAGCGGGCTGCAGAAAGCCTGACCAATCGAGCAACAGAATGAAATGTTTTTAAAATGTTAGTACTCACAGCAGACATGAGAAAAATCATTGACTGCCTGGGCATAAGTGGCGCATAGTTTTTTATGGCCTTTTTTCGGAAGAAGCAACCATAACGATGTAATACATGTCTGAAATACGTTAGACATGTACTATCCTTCCAGTTGGTCAAGTGGTCTAAGGAGATGGTTCACGAAATGGAGCGTGGGTTCAAACCCCAGCTCGGGCAGCTTTTTTTACTTTTTCTTTCGAAATTGAAAAATGATTTGTTTGGGGAGAATATTCGTTCCAACACAAATCATTTCTCATGTCTGAGAGCTGGCTGCAGAAAACTTGGCAGATCGAGTAACACCATGAAAAGTTTTCACAAGCTTTCAGCTACATACATACTATGATAAGTCGTCACATGTTCTTTAATTATCATTTCGAACGCTTTCGAGAGAGTTGGAAGAATGCTGTTTGGTCTCATATCTGACAGTTCTGCTGGATTGTTACATTTTGCAAAAGGTCTGACATTGGCGTTTCTCCACAGAGAGGGGAATATATTGGATTGAATAGCAAAGTTAAAAATATACCGGGTGAGTGAAATTCGAGTAGATGCATGGGGATCTCGTAAACGGTAAGAGCTACAGAGAGGGTTAAATGGAGTAAAGTTGCGTATTATGGAGCTCTTTACTATGATGTTGAAAAATATGAGCTAGCCCTCTCACTTTCAGAGATTACAGGAAAAAACGAAAAATTTGATTTTTGCTTTTCACTTATATCTACTTTAATACAATAGATTTCCAGAAAATGTTTGCACTTTGTCATTGCAACTTTCAATAGGCTGTACAAATATGCATATGTATATGTTCTACAGGGTATTGTTTTCCCTGGGCCACCCCTAACTATGAAATTTTAAATACGGACCTGGATTTTTCACTTTATTTGGGCTTCACAATCATGATAAAATATGACCTTCGAAGCCTGAAAAAAGTGATAAAAAATCCAGGTCCGTATTTAAAATTTCATAGTTAGGGGTGGCCCAGGGAAAACAACACCCTGTAGAACACCTTCGTTTACATATTTGTACAGCCCATTGGAGGTTGCAATGACAAAAAGCAAACAGTTTCTGGAAATCTATTGTATTAAAGCAGATATAAGTAAAAAACAATAATTGAATTTTTCGTTTTTCCTGTAATCTCTGAAAGTGAGAGCTAGCTTAGATTTTTCAACATCATGGTAATGAGCTCCTTAATACGAAACTTTACCTCCATTTAACCCTCTCTGTAGCTCTTACCGTTTCCGAGATCCCCATGCATCTACTCGAATTTCACTCACCCGGTATGTAATATAATCCAATAAATGAGGTACTATCAAGTGAAGCATGCGAATAGAGATTTCATCAGACCCTACAGCATTGCTTTTTATTTTATTGAGATATCTCAAAACAGTTTCCGAACACTCAGTACTAAATTTGAATTCAGGCTCGTGTAAAGTTATTTCGTATTTATCGAGCAAAGCAGTTTGTCCCTGGGTTCCACTCAGTACTGATGTATGGGTGAAATGTTCATTTAGTAAATCCAAGTTTTTTAGTTATGGAGGAATTTCAGGTGAACTTTTATCACGAAGTACTTCAAGGGAACTCAGGGTATTCCAAGTATTTTTTAAGTTTTTTTGTTTCAAAACATAATCCAGGTATGTAGCTTTCTCTCTACGTATGGCACTACCGACATAGTTCCGTAAGTCCTTATAGTAATTCCATGTTGTTTTTAGTTTTTTATTTCGCGAAAAGCTTTATTTTGAGTTGAAGCATTTGTTGTATGTTATAAATAATGCAAGGTGATGGTGGCTTGGTTGCCTTTATCGTACGGTAAGGAGCATGAGCATCGAATATATATATATGAATATTGAAAAAAGTAAGCATGTCTTCTACGTTATCAAATTGATAATAGTATATTGTACAACGAGCACGGAATGACATACATTTCCTACGAGTATGAAAGTACGAGTAGGAAATGGTCATTCCGTGCGAGTTTTACACTATACTTTTTTTACGACTGTTATAATATACAGTGTAAGTAAAAAACAACAAACATGAGCAATGTACTTTTATTAATTAATTGAGAAAAATAACGTACTAGGTAAATGTGTTAAGCACCTACTACAATCATCGCAAAAAAATATCTACTCTTTTGTTATCAACAATATTCAACGTTACATGGGTACAATTATTAAAAACAAATTTTGGGGAAATAGAATCCGTTTTTTTTAAAGGAAAAGTTGACATTATTAAAATTTTCTGTAACTGATGTCGATGGAAGGTCTGACAACTCATTGATCGACCCTAATATTTGATTGGCTATGTTATTTCGACTAGTCAGGGACTCTTCGATGTAACCCTCAGCTACTGTTATAGAGCGCCAGCCACCATGCCATTTTAATGTCGTTATATCTTCGCCACTATCTATCAATATTGTAGCTGAAGATCGGCGGAAACAGTGGCCGGTGTATAACTCAGGATTCGAAAGTTTTAAGTATGAAGCAATTTGTATTCCAATATTTCCTATTTTATTTATTGCAATTTTTTGGACAGTCCATTTTTCTTTCTAATAATTTAGAAAAAATAAGCATCGTTGACATTACTTGGTCGCAGATTCCAATAATTTTTCACAATGTTAGCATATTCTTCCGTTACAGTAAATATTCGAGAAGTTTTTGATTTAGTGTTCGGAATGTGGACCAAAACTGCGGCACCTAAATCTTCGAAATCGTGAATTTTCATTTTGTACATCTCATCTCTCCTACAAGCACCCATAATTCCCATAATAAGTACAACCCGCAATGAAAAAATATAAACAAATTATAATTAATTAACTGATTGTTGTGGAACTTACTTTTGCTACAAGGTATTCGTTGTCTGGGGATTCTTTGATGAACGTATCAATCTCCTTCGTTGTGAAAACTTCAGATTTTTTGGCTTTGTATCCATCTGATTTCCGCTTTAGAAATGCTCTCAATTTGGAATATTTACTGATATCCACGCCATTATTGATACTAAGTACCGTTTTTAACATGCTATAGTGTGCCCATAAAGTGGAAGATTCAAATTTATTCGATATATTTCCAAAGTAAGCCATCAGAACATTCTCTGAACGAGAACTAGTTTTCTATTCTTTGCACCAGTCCACGATTAGAGTATACGAAACTGTATTTTTCTTCAGATTTTTCAGGCACTAAATTTAATGAAGCGTTATTTGCTGCCTCCATAACACTTGGCGGTGTTAAACTTCTTTCACTTTCCATGCTGAACTAATTTCGTAATACCTTTATAATATCGTTCTGTCAAAGAAATATTGAATTGTCACTTATGTTTGTGATTATATTGTCTGTATGGTTACTGCAATGTTACCTGGTTACGGCGCCTTTTGTTTAATTTACTCCACGCCTCTTTTGTCGTGACGAAGATTGCGAAAATTCACCCGTGCGTTTTTCAGACATTGTGCACTAGTTGTCCAGCAACTAGTGCATAATGAAAAGGAGTATTACAATGTACTTCATTTAGAAATCAACATTGAACATACAATGAAGGTATTTTGTGACAGTCGTAGAAAAATGTTATTCCAGTTGCCATTGCATAAGTCTTGACTGAAAGAGTTAACTTCAAAGTTACTGAAATTGCGGTAGGTAATGTATTTGACGTATTTTTCTTTAGGTTGATCAATTTCAAGATAATTCCTTTGTTTGTTACTGAAGATGGGACTAATTAGTCCCGAAATATGTCTAAGCTTATCAATATCTACCAATAAACTGTGGAGACGTCTTTGACCCTACTCATTTCTTTCAAACTGGATATTGCCTGTCATATTGAATTTGGGACACCCAGTTCAATGATGTTGATTACTTTTCTGTATGCTATACTCGATTATCCACCTATTTTGACCGTATACTTCACTACTCTCTGATGGATGAGTATCAAACTACACTTTGATGAACGGTTTCTGCAACCAATTCATTCTTGCAATACTTGCCGCTTCTGGGAATCCAATTTCTTTCTTCTCACGAATCATTCGCCCCAAGTGAAACCTGTGATTCTCACAAATTATAGCGTATTCAGCACGAGCGCAAAGACAAACAAACAGCTACTCTGTGCAAACCGCCAATTTCTGCTGTGGCTGAACACATGTTTAACGATAACTGGTCCGCATCAAGGATATTTTAAAAAACGTGGAAGAATTCATAAATAATGGATATTTCCACGCAGTCATTAAAGCTTGTCAAAACGAACTCGAATTTCCGAGCATCTCGATTATTAACTCCGGACGAGACTGATGCATAGCATTCATTTATGATAATGATCCTTCCTTGGTTTTATATTAACTGAAGCTGATTTGATAAAAGTTAATAGTAAAAGAGGGTAGACAACCCGACTTGACTAACATTGCTATCTTAATTGATACGAAGTAATGCTCGCGGACATTTCGTTACCGGTAATTGTATATGTCTGACTATTCCACGCACCTTGGAATTTTCACAAAATCTGACCAATCAAAAACCAAAGACAGCTTGTATTATCGCGAAAACACCAGCTGTCCTTCAAATCTGATTGGTCTATCAGCATCGTGTTTTCAACGACGTAACCATGGATACGGATCGCAATGCAAAGTTTGACAGTTTGACCAAAAATAATTGTAGCTGCAAACATCAAAATGAGTCGCTTCGGTGTACTTCAAACGAAGTAATAAACCAAAATATTGAAGAAAATATACCCAGTAACACAAAAAAATAAAATCTTATATATGGAGACAATTTATGACGTTCTGTGCGGAACGCAACTACAAATTAGATGCAGAAAATAGCGACGGAAGATTAGCATTTATTCTGAGAGACTGGGTAGGTATTCAATATGCGGACAATTGATGGTAGTGATTACAAGGAGAGAGTTATTGAAACCATATGGAACACTACTCCAAAATTAGTACAAGAAAAGTATGTTTGTGAGTATCAGAGACATATTGATCCCTTCAAAGATATAATGTTCAAGGAGGCGAGGGCGGCTCAAGATAGTAAGAGAAAATTGTTGCAAGCTGTACCCGAAAAATAGAAAATGAATTCTGTCGCTATGACTTCAGACGAATATAGAAATATGTGCTTACAACGGTAGTCTCCAAAACCCGCCAAGGTGGTGATAAAAACTGTGCAGATACTAAATGGCTTACTTTGAAAAATCCTGAAATGTGTCCTGTGAGATTATAACGGAAAATTATATCGAAAAGGGGAATTATCACCAATGACTAGACTTTTTCTGACAGTGACTGGCAAGTGGAATAAATATAATAATAATAATTGGTATAAGAATTGCCCTATTGGTATTATTACAATATCAAAACGGACAAAACTCTCTGCAGAAAAGATAGGATTATACACTAAAAATTAAAAATGACAAATCACTCTAATCGTGCCACTGCAGTTAGTCAGTTACTATAATCCGGCGTTAGTGAACAACAAGCTATGAAAATTACTGGACATGGAAGTTCGAACTCGATGAATCCGTATTTACATCTTAGTGCTGAACATCATCAGAACATACTCCAAGCACATCAAGTAATATACCAACAATACATTGTATCCACCTAATAACGGTCATACTATTCAAATTTCATACAATTGCACCATTTATAATAATTATAGTTGAGAATAATGTATTATGTTCGTGTTCATAAAAAAATATTTATTGTTGTAGGTAACAAATAATAATTAAAACAAATTGTTTTATGTTAAAATAAATATTTCATGATTATAATTAAATTTGAATTTTTTCTTATTATTAAATTTCTTCCTCTCATTCTGCCGAATTTAAATTTTTTGAATTTCCACTTTGTTCGTGAAATAGTCTAATAAAATACCACTCGTGATTGAATTTATCTTATAAGTATGTCTTTTATTTCTAAACTCAACTGAGTTGCTTGAAGAAAAGTGTTCAAAAACGCATCTTTCTGCATTCATCTGTGCTGTATCATAAAATCATCCTCGAGAAGAAGCCACCATACTTATTTGAAAAAGTATCGTTCCGAACAGACGTCCACAATATTAATATAAGATTCAAGTCCAAATTGACACCACCTTTGCATAAAACCTCTCTCTATCAGTCTTCATTTTCCTACATGATATCACGGCTATACAATAAGGTACCAGATGCTCTAAAAAATACTTCCATTGGACTCTTCAAGAAAAAAATGAAAAACTTCTGTTGATGGATGATATACATTTATAAGTATTCCCGCTGTACATCTACACTTATAAATAAAATAATTATCCATGTTTAATCTATCCCCATTCTACGTGTTCAGACATACTAACATATCATTACTTACATTGTTTTTTTTTTTTTGCCTTACACATTATTCTTATATAGATATATTGCTAGATATTGTAATTTAGCTTTTATTTTTTTTTTTTTTTCTTTTCATTTCTATTCTCCATTAGTATATTAGTATAAAGGTTGAGTGTAAGAAAGTATTTACCCATCTAACACATGGGTAAACGCTAACTCTGCCCTTTGATAGTACTAGAATCACATTTCATGTATGATTTATGTCTCACTTACTATCAATAAAAACGATTATTATTATTATTATTAAAACACCACTCGTCCTGCGGACTCGTGGTGTTTTCAAGCAACTCAGTTTCGTTTAGAAATAAATCGACAGACTTATCGCGAAAATTCAGTTACGAGTGGTATTACTACTGAAAACACTTTCAAAATTAAAACCATCGCCATTAAAACTTTTTTGTTTACAGCAACATAACCAATTTTTTGAAATACCCACAGTAAGACATAAACAACCTTATTACATAACAATCTTAACCGAACACAGGCACAATAACAAATAAACCACTGCAACTGAATTCTCAATATTTTTAACTGTTTTTTTTTCAACTAATTCTTCTGCAAGAAACTAACGCATATGCACGAAACCTCCATGAATTATAGAAATACATTGCCTCTAACAAAAATCAAAATTTCAGTAAGAAGCGATGGTTGGAGACTGAAGAATCACGTATATTAACAAAACCTACTTACTTTATTCACAGAGCCACAACAATTTCAATCATTGGAAAAGTATTTTCTTATCACCATGACGTCAATTTCGTTCATGAAGCTTTCATCAACGATATTACATATGTTATTAACAAAACATGCCCTACGATCATAAAAAAGTCACACAGAAATTCTCAGAATAACTGCTGGATAAATGGCGTTAATAGTATGGAAAGAGTGTTGACGAATGTACTTTGGCTCCCTCAGCAATTCCACGATACGAATTCATCAGAAAATTATAAAATTTCAAGAAAATCTATAACCAAAAAATAAAATAAACTAAAAAATTACACTTTCAAAAAACGTTAGATGGACAAAATCATAATGTATCAAAAAAACTATCAGGAACTTCATTAAAGAAATAAAATAACTAATAAAAAAACTTTTCAAAGACAAGCTTCTATTTTTTCTTCTATTCTATATATGAAATACATTCAAGTCATTGCTCACAATGATTTAATTATTTTTTCTTGACTTATTTGGTTTTTAAAAGCTTGTCGCGCGAAGTGTTCATAGAAGTAGGTACCAATTAACTTGCTTGGGCAGTGATTAGTTGGTGAGTAAGAACTTGTCGAAGTATTCGATTTCTACAAAGTATTCTTGACAGTAGATATCAATTCATTTCATTGTACAATGAATGGCTGGAAAGTAACAACTTGTCGAAGTATTAATTTCATTACAATTCGCTGGCAAGCTTTCCGAAACCAACGAATTCAACGGAAAATAATTAAATTATTGTCAGCGATGACTTAAATTTATTTTATACGTTTTACTATACGGCTTGAATAAACGCTCGTTTTTGAAAAGTTTTTGTTATTAGTAATTAAATTCTTTGCTTTTAAGTTTGTTCGCCTTAATCTGTTCATTTCTGATAAAGAATGATTTTTACAAGGTCTCTTCTCTGGTAGTTTTGAGCTAAAAGAAATCATGATCTCCGTCACCAAAAACTCCTACACACCAATTTTGAATGAATCTGACCATAATCACAAAACTCGTCCGTCATCTTGGAATAGCCATCTTGAATTTATAGATTTTGATAAAAAATTCATAATCTCCGAACCTGAAAACTCCCACATACCAATTTTGAATGAAATATGACCATAATAAGAAAACTCGTTCTCCATCTTGGAGTCGTCATTCTAAATTCATAAATTTTGACAGAAAATTAATAATCTCCGACCTCAAAAACCGCCACATACCAATTTTGAATCAAATCGGACCGTAATTAAAAATTTCCTCCGCCATCTTGGAGCCGCCATTTTGTATTTTTCTCTAACAAAAACTCCATAATGCATTAACACCTTAATTATGAATATCTGCCAAATTTCAAATTGATCGGACAACTAGGAGTCGGTAAAAATTCACTTGCAATATTTGACCCTGACGAACAAACGAACGAACGAACTAGTAGTAGTAGTAGTATTTTATTAATCACCAAATTACATGAATCTATAAAAGCATACAATAGAACTAACAAGTGAAACTAAATAAAAGCTTGTAATAACGGGTAAATTGTCTAAGTCACCTAACATGGAAATACATGACAACGATGCCTTGGTGAAAGATAGCAAAGAACGGGCGAATGCTTTTGGCAATCATTTTTCGAAAACAGCAAAAGACGCTATCGATGCTCATTTTGATGGTGTGGATTTATCTAACAACACTACAATGTATGCAAACCTAACGTTTATTTCTCTCTCGTATCTGAAAAAGACGTCCTAGATGTAATTAAATACCTGAAGAATACCTTGGGTGCACATTGTATTTCCACTAATAATAATATTGTTGTTTCACTTAGTGAAAAAGCAGCAACATTGCAATAGAGAGAAGAAAAGAGTTAAAGTGAGTTTATACAGAAAGTAAAATAAAATAAGAAATAAAATAAAGTAAAATTAAAAGTAATAATTTTCAGAATGTTTATAGAGCTGAGTAAATTAATGTAAGAAGTAAGAAAGCTGTCAATCGAAATTTGGGATTTTATGTTGTTACCTCAAACTTCAATGATGAATACTCGAAAATTTGGTCCCCGTTATTGTTTATTTAGTAAAATATAAGACATTGTTGACAACACTACCAATATTATAAAATCTAGTCATTCAAAGACAAAAAGTAATTTAAAAAAATGCCAGTGAACACACCGTTTTCCGGTTATGAAAACAAAAATATGATGACGACTGCTATTTATATCATGTCATGTATCATCCTAACTCGTCAATTTGTGTAAGTTATTCAATATGTACATATGCCTAACAACTTGTCAAGTAAAATAAAATAAAAGATGAAAGTTAACCATCTTCCATTTAACTTCCTATTTTATATTACTTCTTATTTTATTCTATTTCTGTATAAACCTGTTATGGATGTTGTGTAGTTTTAATTTTTTAAATTACTTTATTTTATTTCTCATTTTATTTTACTTGCTGTATAAACTCCATACTATAAATAAACAGAAGAATATCACGAAGCTCTAGTTACATCACTGTCGCTTGTATGTTGATGAAAACAATGAGTGATACATAGCCAAACCTTTATCCCATATCATTAACCAATCAGTATGTATGTAAGGATCGCTTGTTTTGTCGACCATCTCGAAAAAATGATTTCTGGAATATATTTCTCAACTGTTTGCTTGGTTTCGAGTTATCGATCACATAAGAATTATATTTTTGAACTCAGATTTGAATTCAATTACGCTTCGTTATCTCCCAATGAAGGGTTTACCCTCTTTGTAGCAATTTACGTCTATCAAAACAAGCTCAAATTTTCTTACACCTTTTCGTACACCCCAGACGTTCCCTGAATCTTAAACGTAGTTGAGCTATGAGTCGGGTTTCCTCCGAGGAAAATAAGAAAATTCTATTCATAAATTTCGCTCCCAGAGGTAATCATATTTCAGTTTGCGCAATGCAACTCCATCTATTTCGTGAACTAACATGTTAACGTCGGGTTCTACTTTATATAATCATCGGATTATGGTGTGTGTGTGTGAGGGGAATAACCGCGGTTGAATGAGAGTTTATGGGGTGGAATTTATTCGAAATGTCTGGATGGTCCAGTTGTTTTTTCATTATTATTCCTATATTTCTCCAAGGTGTTATCTCTCAACAATTACTTTCAAATTACGTAAGTTCATATTTTCCAATTATAATGTAAACTTTAATTGCCCTTGACTGGGTTTCGAATCTGGGTTCTGACTGCACAATATTTCGTTCGACTCAAAGCTCTAAACCAAGTAAATAAAATAGTCAATTCTAGGACAATTATAACAAATTTATTTTATGTTCTAATCCAATGACTGTACAGGGTGATTCAAACGTACTTTGACAAACTTCAGGAGGTGATTTCTCACAATATTCCAATATGAATTGTCCAAATAAATATATTTCCGGAAATGCTCCGTTTCCAAGATACAGGGTGTTGAAGTTCAATTTTATTTTCGTTTTGTTCAAATAACTTTCGAAATACTGACCTTCATTGAACGAACATTGGTATTAAGAGGTTTTTTGAGGTGTCGAATTCGAACCTGATGTTATTATTGCTCTTACTCTTACACGTCTTTCTCTTTTTTGAAGATTCATACCTTTTTTTAGCGTACCTCTAGCACATTTTTCGGTTAAAAAATCAATTCCTCTACCATATCAATGTAAAAAAGCTTCCTTTGTTACAAATCGCTATAAAGAACCGTTTTCTAGATATTTGGACTTGAAAATTTCAAGTCGATTATTTGATAATAGATGCGTGTTGAAGTTATTACCATTATTCTGCATTTTTCACAAGAATGCTCAGGAAATGAATTTGACCTTCAAGTAAGTAGTTTTGGTAATTACTAAGATGTCTAAAAAACATGGTGTATTCACTTATACCTGTAAAATATTGGGACAAACTGGGGGACACCAGCCCACTTGATAAAGGGAGTTATCTAGAGTTTCAGATGGCGCCGACGTCGTTCCTTGTCATAATTCAGTGAACTGCAATTACAGACCACACAGGGTGTTTTTGTGATTTGTGTCTCTGATGCGTTCTGCACGGATAAATTGTGGAGAACATACGTTATTGAAGAAAGAAATTATTTCACTTTCTGGGATAATTTATCTTTTCCATCAAAAGTTGTTTATTACTGATAACAAACTGTTTATGTATTCACTATTATGGCAGACAATACGACTATTTCATCGCAAGAACCCAATTTACCTTCATAGTTAAATGACTCGTATATGTATAAATTAATTTATAATTTTTTTTTCAACTTTTGATTGTAATTTATTTGGTAACTACTTGTGGAATTAATGTGTTTATGAAAAATGTATAAGTATCCTAATAATAGTCATTAGCCTTATCGATCTTGGGAGTGGGCCTTGTTCTTGCTTGGATTGCTCTCCTTCTCCGATTTCCTCATGCGGGTGTTACTGGAAAATAAAAGAGGAGCTTATTTAGATTATTTTCTCTCTTCACTTTTGTTAGTGGGGCTCACTTTCTCCGGAGAAGTCATTCTAACATAGCTGGAAGAAGCCTAGATTGTCGCAGACCAGGATTCATCGATTTATCAACTTCATCAACAGATTTTATGATATCTACAATGAACTCTCTGATTTCGTTCAGGTCAGGAGGTTGTTAGAGAGGAAATAGTCTGGCAGAGATGGGCAGTAAATGGCTTGATAATAATTTGTATCAGAATGGAACAATGTCATCGGGGACATTTTCCAATCCTCTCAATTTTCAAGTCAATTCATCATATTCATCATCTAGAGACATCAGTCCACTCTCCTACCTTTTCTCCTTCTTTCGTGTAAGTTTCCATGATCCCACAAAGGTCGTTTGAGAAGAAATCACTCTGCAAAAATCGCCAGGTAGACTCCAAGTGAAATCTCATCTGAATTCTGATAGATGTAAACATTGTAGTAAATTTCAAGGATTTCATCTCATTTTCGCGTCAACGGTTCTGTACGGAATCTTGTTCGTAGAATTATAATCTTTTTAAACGATCAATTCACAATTTTTTGCATAAATATATGCAATAAGCAATAATGTAATGTTGACAGAAAAATCAAAATTTCATAGCTTTGAAGTTTGACAATTAGCCGATATAGCGTGACACAAACATTCCTCAACCGTGACATCTACTTATGAAGTTCTGAGCAGAATTTAACGACATTCATTTGTTGTCCTCCAAAATCGAATCAGTGAATACACCAGGGTTTTTAGGCAACTTAGTCATTACATATTGAGTGACAATTGAACTTTTTGTTGTTTTGTTGAAATTTCTGTAAGTTTTGAAACACTAATATTGAAAATATGGATTATTCGAACAATAATGCTCATTTAGCCGATATGCATTCCGTTTATGGCCTTGCGGATGGTAATGCGCGCGAAGCAAAACGTATTTACCAGGAGCGATTTCCTAATCGAGTACTGCCTTCAGCTCCAACATTTACCAATCCAATCCAATCCAAAAGTATTTTATTCAAGTATATACACATTTCTCTTACATAACTAAACTAACTACTATTTACAATATATACACTCAATTTCCAGTTCCTCCTTCGATTGGTGGGTGGGAAGGGGAGGGAAGATTGTGGCTTTTTGTTGGGGGACTTATCGACTGCCTCCTTGCCCTCCTGATGGGGCGGAGGGACAGCCCCTGTTGGTGTTAACAGGTGCCTGACGATTTCATAAGTTTTTATTATGTTTTGGTTATTAAGATATCTAAACGCCTCCTGCCTAGGCTTATGCGTCTTTCGCTTATTTATTTTTGTATAAAAATAAAAAAACTAGGTGTTGGGTAAAATTTTTGGCAATTAAGCTTTATTTAATCTGGAAAAAATAAAAACCAGCTAATAGAAATGATGTTTTTAAAAGGCATTACCCAATTGGGTACTTTACTCTAGTTTTATTTCGTTAGAATTTCAGATTACTGGTTTCTACTCTATCTCCCTGTAGAGTTCTAGGTTTTGATAGATCACACCATGCTTCCTTCTTTGGTCGGCTCGTACGTTGGTGATTACTGCTGTGAGCTGACTCTTAGGGATGTGAAGTCTATAAAATTTATCCGAAATTTTAACTATAAAGTCTTCTAGTTTTTCTACGTTTGCTATCTCGCGCAGATCATCCAGCCGGATGTATTTACTGTTCGTAACAATACGGAGTGCTTTGTTTTGCGACCTTTCCAGTCTCCACATCTGCATTTTGGAAAGGCTACAAAACACCGGGCAAGCGTATGTTATTGCTGGTCTAATGATTTGCTTGTATATTCGAAGCTTATTATCTAATGACAGGCTGGGATTACGTGCAATGAGGGGGTATGTTCGCTTAATCGCGGCCGCTCCCCTCTGTAATGCCAGCCCGATATGCTTATGCAAGCTCATACGCTTGTCCAGCTGCACTCCCAGGTATCGCACTGAGGGCCTCTCCGTCACTTTGCTTTCTCCAATCCTCAGCTTCCCAAGGATCTTCACATTGGTCCTAATCGAGTACTGCCTTCAGCTCCAACATCTACCAGTCTCCACCGTCGTTTGGCAGAAACAGGTAGTTTTAAGAGGGCAGCTGATATTACTGGAAGACCACGAGCAGTCCGAACCCCAGAATTGGAAGAAGCTGGTTTGAACGCTCTCGAGGAGAATCCAGAAACAAGTACAATAATGATTGCTGAAGCTCTCAATTCTACTCAGTCCACAGTTTGGACAATTATCCACGAACAACGAAGGGTACAAGCTTTCTTGCCACGAGAATTTCCCCAATGCGTTACTATGTGTCAGTGGTTTTTGAGAAAATTGGCTGGAAATCCTCAATTTTTAGGAGAAGCTTGGAAAACCAAATGGACAACCAATCATGATTTGAACCATAATAACCACGAGGACCCTACTGTTCCTCTTCCAGGAATGCAAATGCCTAGGAAAGCATGGTGTAGCCTCAACCGCATCAGAACTGGCCACGCCAGATGCATGTCCATGCTGTACAAGTACTCTCGGACACCCAGGAATGCGACTGCGGAGTGCCGGACCAAACTGCAGCCCACGTCGCCAACGAGTGCCCAATAAGAAAATTTGAAGGAGAATGGAATGAGATCCTGAATGCCACTCCTGCTGCCGTGAATTGGCTTACCTCCCTGGATATCGACTTATAACCCATGACCTATGCCTCTAGTGTATTCGCATAATATATTATATATTAATTATTTGCCAACCTGTAGAAGTGCTTGTATTTTCTTCTTTCTTACATACAGTGTGTCCGTAAAGTATGGAACAAATTCATTTTTAGGTAAACAGGTCATTTTAAGAAATAATCCTGAAATACGTCGATTTTTGATGTTAATTTACCGTATTTCAAAATAATCATCTAATATACAGGGTGAATTACGTTCGAGTAATGACGTCACCGTCATTTTTTTTAAATGGAACACCCCCATTTTGTCTCAATTTTCGGATTACTCTAGCTGAGCTGATTCCAAAAATGTATCACATGTTGATTCCAATTGGTACAGGGTGGACAAAAATACAATAGTTTTGTGTGTGCTCATAAAGTAACGCGTAACATTCTTTATTAGGTAAATTAACAATATTATCAAAAATACTTATTGTCTAGCGGCAATTGGTTTAAATGTAACACCCCGTAGTTTGCTACATGTTTAGAGTAATGAAAATGAGCTGTTTTCAAACATGTTTGGTACTTGTGGTCTAGCAGACAGAATATGACAAAAAATATTTCTTATCTATTTATAAAAAAACATAGTCGTCTACTTTTTTGGGAAATGTCATTATTTGTTTAGTAATTTATTGATGTTCAGTGACAGTTTAGTACTACAATATTTTTGGTATTCGTGAATATTCGAATGATTGCTTAGATTTAATTGGAAGTAGAAATGGAGTTGAGTGTAAAACAAAGAATTGAAATACTTATGATGATTGGGTATGGAGACAGATCGCGAACTCAGATGGAAGTGTGCAATTTGTTTGATGATGAATATCCAGAAAGACCTATAACGCGTTCGACAGTCAGTAAGATTGAAACGAAATTTCGAGAAATTGGTAATGTTGAAAATGTACGCAAATCAGGTCGTCCCCCTGAAAATGCTGATACAGCATAAGATGTTTTACTGAGTTTTGAAGAAGATGCGCACACTTCTGTTCGTAAAGTTAGTCGCTATATCGGTGTTAGCAAAACAACGGTACACAAACTATTGAAGCTTGAAAAATGGCATCCTTATAAAATCAAACTTGTGCAAGAATTAAACGAAGATGATCCCGATAGAAGACTCCAATTTTGCGAAGAAATGATGGATAAATGTCACCGAGACCCTCTCTTGATACAAAACATTATTTTTTCTGATGAGTCCACTTTCATGTTAAATGGTGAGGTTAACCGTCAGAATTGTAGATACTGGGCAAAAGAAAACCCCCACTGGATGCGTGAGCATCATACACAATACCCTCAAAAGGTAAATGTATGGGCTGGAATTGTACGAAATCGAATCATCGGACCCTACTTTTTCGAAGGTAATTTAAACGGGGCAACGTACCTTGAGTTTTTAAGGGGGTATCTCGTACCTACTTTACGTAATTTGTTTCCCAGCAGACGTAATCCTGGAGGTTTTGATGAAAGTTTATGGTTTCAACAGGATGGTGCACCTCCACATTATGCTGTAGATGTTAGAAGGTACCTAGATGAAATTTTTCCGAACAGGTGGATTGGTAGACGTGGACCCACTGAATGGCCAGCGAGGTCACCAGATTTAAATCCTTTGGATTATTTTCTGTGGGGCCATCTGATGAATGTTATTTATAAAACGAAACCAGCAAATATTGCAGATGTACAAGAGAAAATTCGAACAGAAATAAACAATATTACGCAAGAAACCATACACAAGGTTCAACAAGAATTTGTACACCGTTTGGGTTACTGTCAAATACAGCAAGGGCTGCAGTTCGAACATTTATAAAGTCATGTATTCCAGCATATTCTGTCCGCTAGACAATAAGTATTTTTGATAATATTGTTAATTTACCTAATAAAGAATGTTACGCGTTACTTTATGAGCACACACAAAACTATTGTATTTTTGTCCACCCTGTACCAATTGGAATCAACATGTGATACATTTTTGGAATCAGCTCAGCTAGAGCAATCCGAAAATTGAGACAAAATGGGGATGTTCCATTTAAAAAAAATGACGGTGACGTCATTACTCGAACGTAATTCACCCTGTATATTAGATTATTATTTTAAAATACGGTAAATTAACATCAAAAATCGACGTGTTTCAGGATTATTTCTTAAAATGACCTGTTTAGCTAAAAATGAATTTGTTCCATACTTTACGGACACACTGTATATCCTCTTACATATATATGAACATACTTTACCTATATCTGTAAGTGAATTTTTAGATCGCCATACGATAAATAAATAGTATCAATTTTCAATATAAAAATTTCTTGAAATAAAATGTTGATATTTCTCGCAAATTTTATCAAAACAAATACAGATTTTGCACCCTTGATACAAAATAACTATTTCAAACGAGTAAAAATAAATAGAATAGGTGGCGCCCCCTACAAAAAACTAAAACTACTTACTTTAACGTCAAATTAATTTCCTAAGTATTCTTGTGAAAAATGCAAAATAATGGTAATAACTTCAACACGCATCGATTATCAAATAATCGACTTGAAATTTTCAAGTCGAAATAACTAGAAAACGGTTGCTTATAGAGACTCGCAACAGGGATAGCTTTTTTACGTAGATATGTAGAGGAATTGATTTTTTCACTGAAAAATGTGCTAGAAGTACGCTCAAAAAAGTTAGGAATCTAAAAAAAATAAATAGACATGTAGGTGGCGCCCCCTGTGAGTAAGAGCAATAATAACATCAGGTCAAAAAACCTCTCAATACCAATTTTCATTTAATTAAAGTCAGTATTTCGAAAGTTATCTAAAAAAAACGAAAATAAAAATAAAATTTCAACACCCTGTATCTTGGAAACGAATCGTTTCCGGACCTATATTTATTTGGACAATTCATATTAGAATATTGTGAGGAATCACAGCAGTATAAAAACTCAAAAGGACGGGGTGCGAAAACGGTATTACCAATATTAAATAGCGAAGCGAGTCTCTAAATAATTTCTTCTCTGTTAAAAAAGTTCCAAACAAAAGTCCTCCCATCATCTTCTAAGACGCGAATCTAGTCACGCCACTGAAAGCAATAGTCAACTATTCCTCGGGGTGAATTCAGATTGGATCTTATCAAAACTTTTTGTTTTATCATTGTAAGAATCTCAACAGATTTAGTGCTCAGGCATTTCGACTGGAAAAGCCGACAGAGTTTTTAAGTGGATTGTTCTCATTCGACTTTCACATTTTTTACGGTCGATTTGTGTTTGTTTGGGGTGAGTTCCGTATCAGTTTTAAGGACGTCACGTGGAACGGGTTACATGCTGGTTGATGCAGATGCGTTTGTTCGAATTAATTCAATATTTTCTGAATGAAATTATATTTGTGGCTATTAAATAAATTTGAAAAAGATAATCGGCTTGAGAATTTGAAACAAAATCATTTATTTTTCATGGAAAACTATCCATAATTTATTAGGAATAATTGATTGAAATTAATCAAAATGCTCTCACCAGAAATCATACAAACTATTACTTCCTCCTCTTATTTCAGTAATTGTCAAATTTTATTCAACTGATAATATTTCATAAAGAAACCCCAATCAATCGAAATATACTTTTTTCTGCAGCCGTCTCGAAAATAAAATGTTCGGTTTAATTTATTCAGTCGAAAGTACCAGTTTACACAAATGGTACTGATAGTTGCTATTTTTGGGACGATTTTTTTCACTTTCGAAACATTTCTTTACTTTCGGGACGTTTCTTTTTACTTTCGGGACGATTCTTGTTACTTTCGGGACGATTTTGGGTATCTTTGTGGGCGGCTTTGACAATTTCAATTTCAATTTATTCTCATAATAATTTCATTTCAAGTACATCTGTATTGAAAGATAGAAAGATAAGTGCCATGTGAAGTGGAATGAATAGAAAAATCGAATTAAACGGTTTTCTTCACATAAAGGATTCAATATAAAATTGAACCAGAAAATGGTAGATCTCAGGTGAAAAACAACTACTTTCCTGGCAAATACCACGCATACTTCCATTATATGGAAGTATGCATGGATTTTCAGGTGAATATCATTCAACGTTCTGCGTGGTATTTGCCAGGAAAGTAGTTGTTTTCACCTGAGATCTACCATTTTCTGGTTCAATTTTATATTGAATCCTTCATGTGAAGAAAACCGTTTAATTCGATTTTTCTATACATCTGTATTCATCATCAAATTAATAATAATCATATTTATATTATGTAGTATTTGCAGTGATATTTGACAATTGTTTGGTTACTGAGTGCCCTACAAAACATCGTCACACTAGACTTGAAGCCTGTCTTGTGATCTCTGTTATGTATGACACCCAAAGCTTAAAGTATTTTATTTTGATGAGGCAATTGGTAGTTGTGTACAATTATCAATTCATCATATTCATGGTGAAGGAAGGAAGGTTGGACGGAATTCCTGGAGCTGGTTGATCCTACATCTCTTACATAAAGTGATTCTATAACTCGCCTACGGTTCGTTATGAAAACTTCTCGCGCGTGCATAAAAGAGTCACTTTATATTCTTGTGGTATAAATGACTATTATTGTCGGAAGAATAGAGATTTTTATAATTATATATTAGGCTAACGATTCTGAAATGTATTGAGAGGTCACTGTTATGATTTCATGATTTCTGCCTACATGGATCTCTTGGCCTATTTTGGAAATATATCTCAGAGCTTTTTTGGATACAAACATTTTTGTGTAGGTAAAGGCATGCGCCCCAAAATTCAATCCCGACCCTCAAATGTGAACCAATTAGAGCAAAATACACGGTTCTAGCTGGGGATAAACCAAATTCGTTTGAGATTACTCGAATTGCATAACATCTAGTGAAAACCTATTATGAGATTGTTAATGTGGTAATCAAATTTCAGTTTAATGTCGATATTTATTAAACGTAATTATTTTGTTGAGAATATTTTCATTTGCCAATGGTAAATCTGGAAGATAACAGCGAAGTGTGATTATATTGTTTTTTGTATGTTATTCGCCAAAAGATTGGAGTCTCACCATTGTTTTATAATCAACTTTCTTTCGGTTTCATGTAGAAGATGTTGCGATTAAATATCATGCCAAAAGAAAATTGTGTCATTCGCAAAAATAGTAATCTCGGCAGTGATATTTAGTTGGAATATCATTAACTAGAGCAAAAATGGGATGGGTCCGAGTACTGAGCCCTGAGGCACTTCCAATTCAATATCAGCCATATATGAGTCACTGTTAAAGCGCACTATTTGACTGCGGTTGTTCAAGTAATATCTTACCCATTCCAAGCTCGTTTTTCTGAATCCATGAAATTCGAGTTTCTGCAGCAGTGTTTCATAATTTTCTTAATCGAAGGTTTTGGAGAAATCGCAGAAAACCGCAGCACCGTACCCATCTGTATTTATACTTCTATACTTTGATAAGACAAAAAATCTTCATTGGTCCCTTTGTTTGGCTGAAATCCAAATTTTCCGGTGCACATTATATATCTATCACCAGAAAAAAGTTTTAAATGTGTTTCTTCACTAGTTTTTCTAAAAATTTTTTTAAGTAGGGATCAGTGATATGGGCCGGTAGAGAGATATAAATGAATATTTTTCATTATTCACTTTCATTCCGTATAGAAAAATGGAAATAACAGAAGGGAATGAACTTGAATGACACACGAATTCTGATCAAACAAATATTTTGTAGTTGAAATAATTATTTGAGTATTTTATAAAGTTAAGTCATATTTGGGGTTTCAACATTTTTTCGGTGGAGATGATGATAGTTCTGGTGAATTATCTACTTCATAGCAAGATTTGGAAACGCCCTTCAAGAATTAAGGTGACATTCGATGGTTATAAAAAAAATTCAAGAGCTTTTAAAAAAAATCCAAAAACGTCTCGTCCCATTGCCCCATTGAATATCATCGCCAAAGTAATGGAATGGTATTTTAAAATTATTGATTCAAATCGGTTGGATGACTTTTGATTTTCAAATGTTACAGAATGTACTGTTCTCCTTGGCGATTCAATTTCATTGCCAACTCTGATACATATGTATTGTGTTTTATTGTTTTTTTATTATTGTAATTTTATTACTGTATTTTATTATATATCATGTATTTTATATTTTAGTATTTTAACTGGATCTCATCATTTATTCTTTTTGTCAGTGGAATTTATTGTCTTATTTTTTTTTTTTTTTGTATTTTTTTATATTTATCTGTATTTTTTCATTCATCTTTTTTGGGAAAAACCTTAGTACTTTATTCACTCCTAACATGTAGCCCTTTAGCTGTATTTATTTATCATGAGTAAAGTTATATTATTATTATTATATATGATTTATTTCCGTTTTGATGATCTGCGATTGCTATTTACAATTCTAACCTGTCTGGGGTTTCGATATTCTTCCAATTTTTTTTTGTAGTAACCACTAGCTGATCTTAGTACTGAATTATTATTGATAGAAGATATATCATTCTAATTTTCGCGTTGGAAACTGTTAATGTCAGATATTTTTTCTTGATTATATGAGGATCATTAATACAATATTTTAATTATCATTGCTACGTGAATAGAAACTTACTTGTTGGTTGAACATATTCTTTCATTTGTATTGTTTTCATCTCAGGAATAATATTGGAATTATTTTAATATTTCTAAAATCAGTAGAATCACTGACAATTTAACATAACCGATAACTAAAATAAGTTTTTGGATACATAATAATCCTAAAATTGTTTTCGAATTAGTATTTATAATTATGCAAGTTACTTTAGCTGTAAATCTGATCTATGGGAGACACTGAAAAAAATATTTTACCACCCATGAATCCTATACCCATTTGTTGATTCAATGATGCTAATGGTTATGTCAAAGACAAATTATGAAGTAATTCTCTTATTGCTCCTGCAGATCAATCCATCTGAATTCCAAAACTCTTTTTTCATGAATGATTGAAACACATCTGCTTGTATTAGTCTAGTCAACAAGTGCTTTTTGGACCAACTTTTTTCAGCAGTCTCCGAAAATTATGATCGAGGTGTCATTCGATTCGGAATGACATCTAGATGATTTTAAAAAAAAATGAAGTTTCGCTTGCAAAAATTGTAAAAGTTATTGAGAATTAACTAAACAAAAATGGGGGCTTTGGTTTTTTGCAAATATCTCAAAAACTAATAAAAAATTTCCAAATCTGAAAAAAGATTCAAAAAGGGGAGGAAATAATTGTAGGATCATTATTTATGATTTTCCCAGAAGGATGAAAATACGGCCGAAAACGGGTACTCTGGCTTGGGCAAGCCGCGCCCATTTTGGACACTTTAACAATAAACATTATTTAAGCATACTAAATATGAAAATAAAAAACTGAGAAAATTCAGACACTCACTGAACAGACGAATCACCAATAATCCGTTCGAAAAAAAAAAATTATCACAATTTTTCAATTAGTTATTCAATAGTTAATTAATAATTTTTTTCTGCTTGAACATGAACATTGCAAGTGTGATAATTGTTAAACTATAGATTTAAGATTTTTTTGCTCTCTTGGAGCAATTCTTGAAAGGCTTCAGAATGGAACCCCGTTGGAAAAATAAAAAATTTTCATTTTTCAGTTTTTTATTAATAATTTTCGTTGTTGCAAAATTAAATACTTAAATTAATCATTGAAAAAAATGTGTTTTTTCGAATATTATTAACGATTCATTCTTATGTTATCAGAAACTGCACAGAGATAATTTAAAAAAAAATGTATCTCAAATTGTTTGAAAAATTGTTATAAACAAATGCGTTGTTTATAAGATAATTGAAATTTTTTTTATGGAATTTTATATCTTTGATACAAATAATGATTAAAAAAAATATTGTTCCATAAAAAAAAAATTTTTGTTAAAAAACGCATTTGTTAATTAACAATTATTTTCTCCAACTTATAATTAATATTAAGGAACCATTTTTTCTTTAAAAATCATTATTTGTTTTTCTTTTTGATATAAAAAAAAAATCATTTTATTTAATTTTTCATTGTTTATGCAATGAACAATTTGTTATAAACAAATAAATTTTTACCTTATATTTTTTTTCTATTCTACTTTCTGTCACAAAAACAGACATGATTTTTCCTTTTATATTTTTTTATTATTTTTTTAATTTTTAAATAGTTCTCTGTAACTTTGTCATTCTTACCTGGTTTTTCATCCTTAAAATTATTATAATTTATAAACTAATCGAGATACGATGAAAATACTCAAGACTTATTTATTCTTCATTAGATAAAGAACAAATTCAGCCGAAAAGTTCAGTTGTTACTTATTTATTTATTAAATTTATAGCAATTGTTGATAAAAAATACTTAGGGAGAAATTTTTTTTTGCTTTAATGCTTAAAAATCTTATCAACTATTAAAAATATGACTACCTTATTCAAGTATCTTATCAATTATTGTTCATTACTCAACATTTTTACCTTTTACATTTTAATATCACTTAATTATACTTCGAACTCTGAATATTACTATGTAAACAACATTTTTTTGCAGAGTTCATTAGCCTAAGCGTATTAGTATTAGTATTCGTGCTTTCATAGATTGAATCTAGTTGTTTAGAAGAAGCACGTGGCTTCCACATAACAATATTCAAGTGACTAGGTGTCAATGCAATCATTAATGCGGCTAGATCAATGTCGGTTCCAACCACAACTATTTTTTTATTGGGGTGTTTTTCAGCAAGATCTATTGCCGTTTTAATGATGAGAGTGTCGGCGTCTTCTCTCGCCTGTTTAATTGATAAGTTAGTTTCCGATACAAGAGTACTTTTCAATTTAGTTATAAAACGAGATTTGTTCTTGACATTGGATAAGAAGACGTCTTTTTTCTATATCAGCTTCATGTCCATTTCAAATGAAATTTCCGGTGCAACTTTCTTAGTGGCTCGTCTAAACCTTTCATAGGACTTCACGCTTCGGAATGTTTCATCATAACCATAAAAAATGATCGAAGTTGTACGTGAGTAATGACTAAAAATGAAGTTACAGAGAACTTATATTTAAAAATTAAAAAAAAAAAAAAAAAATTAAAAATTAAATAAAAAATCATGTCTGTTTTCGTGACAGAAAGTAGAATAGAAAAAAAATATAAGGTAAAAATTTATTTGTTTATAACAAATTGTTCACAGCATAAACAATGAAAAATTAAATGAATTTTTTTTTTATATCATAAAGAAAAACAAATAATGAGTTTAAAAGAAAAAATGGTTCCTTAATATTAGTTGGAAGTTGGAGAAAATAATTGTTAATTAACAAATGCGTTTCTAAGCATTAAAAAAATTTTTTATGGAACAATTTTCCTTTTAAAAATCATTATTTGTATCAAAGATTGAAATTCCATGAAAAAAATTCCAATTATCTTATAAACAACGCATTTGTTTATAACAATTTTTTAAACAATTAGAGATAAAAAAAAATATTTCTACGCAGTTTCTGATAACATAAAAACGGATCCTCAATAATATTTGGAAAAAAACAATTTTTTTCAATATTAATTTAAGATTTCATTTTGCAACAACAAAAATTATTTAATAAAAAACTGAAAAATGAAAATTTTACAATTTTTTCAACGGGGTTCTATTCTGAAGCCTTTCAAGAATTGCTCCAAGAGAGGAAAAAAATCTTAAATTTATAGTTTAACAATTATCACACTTGCAATGTTCATGTTCAAGCAGAAAAAAATTATTAATTAACTATTGAATAACTAATTGAAAAATTGTTATAAAAATTTTTTTTAAGCGGATTATTGTTCATTCATCTGTTCAGTTAGTGTCTGGATTTTTTCATATTTAGTATGCTTAAATAATTTTTATTGTTAAAGTGTCCAAAGTGGGCGCGGCTTGCCCAAGCCAGAGTACCCGTTTTCGGCCGTATTTTCATCCCTCTGGGAAAATTATAAATATTGATCCTACAATTCCGGAAATCGGAACTTTTCTCAGAAAATTTCCTCTTCTTTCTGAATATTTTTTCAGATTTGAAAAATCTCTATTAGTTTTCGAGATATTTGCAAAAAACCAAAATCCCCTTTTTTTTAGTTAATTGTAAATAACTTTTAAAATTTTCGCAAGCGCAACTTCATTTTTTCCAAAAATCATCTAGATGTCATTCCGAATCGAATGACACCTCGATCACAATTTTCGGAGACTGCTGAAAAAAGTTGGTCCAAAAAGCACTTGTTGACTAGACTATATTCGAAAACTCAATGAATGACAATATATGAATTTTTTTCAAATTTGACTGTAATTTACAATTCTAAAATTCCATCTTGAAATAAAATCTAGAAATGGAATGCCAAATATTGTCCTTCAATTCAACAAATAAAAATATAATTTCAGTCTCGAAAGAACCTTCGTAATGTTTCCATCACTCAAACTAAGTTGTGTTACACCACTGATTGCTGCCATGAATGTTATCGCATTCTGTCACAGCTAATTGATTTTCATGCAAGTGTGTTGAGGAAGGTCTATAGATTTCATCACTCGTAAGAGTATCAATCTTAACATTCATAAAAACTTATTATAAAAACACTAATCCAGACAGTTAATTCAGTGGTTCTACATATTTTTGACTTCCTCCACTTCTTTAGGCTTTGTATATTCCATTTTCTATAAATATTGATGATATATCCCTTGTCGAGTCTGATATTAATACAGGGTGGGTCCCTGTGAACCAAACCATTAATATTTTCTGGAATTTCTCCATTTCATTATATGTATATTGATTACGGCTGCAAAAGGAAATTATTTTGGAGTATACAGGGTGGCCCAAAAAAGTGTGACATATCAAAGTTGTGTTTTTTATAAATGGAACACCCTGTATTTTGTTACACTTTTGAATATGTCTGGAAAAAATAATATGATTTCATATGAGGTACTATCTACCTAACTATAACCGTTATCGCGTTATTGATTTTTTGATGAAAATGCTAGGGTACAATTGGAAACTGAATAACATCGAAATGTATAGAAACCATCCCTTTGAATTCTGACCAAGCATGAAAGAGGTTTTGGGCTATTGATTTCGATAAAACCCGTTTCTCAATATTATACAGAATGTTCAGAAATCATTGTAACTTTTTTATAATTTTGGACAAAGATAACTTTGTTATTTCAAATAGAACATCCTGTATTTTTTTGGTCTGAACAATTTAAAATTCAATTATCTTTCATTTCATATTGGGGTTCCCCATACCTAACCCAAAAAGTTTTTCAGATATTGGCTTTTTCAAATAGTAGTTCTTATTTCAATGCATTCTTTGAATCAAGATAGCTTTGAAACGACATTTATTCAACTTGTTGCAAGAATTCTTATTGACAGTTATTGTGTTTTACGTTATTCAGAACATTCACTGAATTATTAGCGTCGAAAATGGAGACCTATCCCATTCAAGAGCGGATAGATATGATTGTAGCGATTGGTGAGTGTTTAGAGAATTGCCTTTTGGCGTCGAGAGTGTATGCCCAAAAATATCCAGACCGGAATCATCCAAACAAGTTAGTTTTCAAACGATTGCTACATCAATTTCGTGGGACTGGAAGTGTAGCTTATGAAAAGGCAAATAGACCAAAACCTATCATTGGAAATGAGGAAAATCAATTCCTTATTATGGGATCAATCATAGAAAACCCTCATACGAGTCAACGTAAGATCGAGAAAGATACAGGAATAAGCAGACAGAGCATTTCTAGGGTAATAAAAAAAAATTTTTCACCCGTACCGTATTCACATGCACCAGGAATAATATGAAATAGACTTCCATCGACGAATCGAGTTTTGTCTATAGGTTCTGGACTAGTTTAGTGATGAATCTACTTTTCATAACAATGGCTAAGTGAACAGACACAACTTCCATTATTATAGTGATGTGAATCCTCATATTTTTCGCACTCTGGATCACCAGAAAAGATGGTTTGTTAACGTGTGGGGAGGAATTATAGGACCATACTTTTTTCATGGAAACTTGAATGGTCAATTTTTTTTACAATTTTTACGAGATGATCTGCTTGAGCTTTTGGAGAATGTGCCGCTAAATATCAGACAACGGATGTGGTTACAATTGGATGAAGCTTCGGCACATTTCAAATTGAGTGTCTGACAGTTTTTGAATATGTGCTTTCCGAATAAATGGATTGGTGGGAGAGGACCACAAAATTGGCCAGCGAGATCACCAGATTTGACTTGCCTCGATTTTTTCCTATGGGATACTTGAAGAATGAGGTTTACGACACTCCTACAACCACACTGGAAAATATGAAGGAGACAATAAGGGCTGCTTTTCGAAGAGTGACGCCTCAAATGTTATTAAATGTTAAGAAGTCTTTCATAGAGAGAGTGGCTCTTTGTATTCAACAGGATGATGGTCATTTCGAGCACCCACTTTGAATTGAATACAGTTGTGTTTCGTATTTTGTTGTTGTTTCAGTTGAATAATAAAAAAAAATTGTTTGGTCTGTTTAATGAACTACTGTCAGAATATTAATGTAAATGATAACTTCATTTTAGTGAACAGTAAATATTTTCGATGAAGTGAAGTATAACAACTGTCAATGAGAATTCTGTGAGCAAATCTATTAAATGTCGTTTCAAAGCTATCTTGATTCAAAGAATGCATTAAATAAGAACTACTATTTGAAAAATCCAATATCTGAAAAACTATTTAGGTTAGGTATAGGGAACCCCAAAATGATATGAAAGATAATTGAATTTTATATTGTTCAGACCAAAAAAATACAGGGTGTTCTATTTGAAATAACAAAGTTATCTTTGTCCGAAATTACAAAAAATTGACAATGATTTTTGAACATTCTGTATAATATTGAGAAAAGGGTTATATTGAAATTAATAGCCCAAAACCTCTTTTATGCTGGGTCAGAATTTGGGGGGATGATTTCTATACATTTCCATGTTATTTAGTTTCCAATTGTACCTAGCATTTTCATAAAAAAATCAATAACTCTAGAACGGTTATAGTAAGGTACATAGTACCTTATATGAAATCATATTATTTCTTTCTGATCTATTAAAAAAAGGAACGAAATACAGGGTGTTCCATTTAAAAAAACACAACTTTGATATGTCACACTTTTTTGAGCCACCCTTTAAACTCCAAAATAATCTTTTTTGCAGCCTTAATCAATATACATATAATGAAATGGAGAAATTCCCGAAAAGATTAGTGGTTTGGTTTACAGGGACCGTGTCGTACGGGGTGCCCCACCCGGTATAAAACTAATAATAGTATCATTTATGATATGCCTTTCATGCTTGATCGTTACTATCGGTCAAATTTCGGGTCGGTTGGAGGGGAGAATTCCAGTTGCATAATGTCCCAACTTCATGAATTAAAATCTAAAATATTTTAATTTGTTTCAAAATATTTTCTCCAGGAAATCGAATTGGAAATTCACCTGAATCATGAATTATTACTGCACATCATAGCGGTATGTTTTGTCAGAAAATCCTCTGTTATCAAAGAAGCAAACCGCAGGATAACTTTTTGATAGAATATCCACAAAGTTGAAGTCTATTTACAATATTGATTTTTTCTGACCTCAATGTCTATACTTTTTAATATATATTTCATTCATTACATTTTCACCTCCTCCATATTATAATTCTCCACATCCCTCTAACATGTGTGGGGTTGAATATACCAATTCATTCTATGCGACAGCAAAGAAGAGGAAAAAATAATTACTTTTTTACGATCGGAAATAAATTTTTCGGAAATTACTCTTTCCTGGCGAGCCCGCAGTCCCTATAATTCCATAACCCCCAATAATATAAAAGTCTAGTTAAAATTACCACAATAATTTCTCCATTTTATTAGGACAGGTCGGTCTTATTTGAATATCGTCTGTCTGAAGACTGTAAAAGTCAGAAATTGTGACTTTGGCGTTTTAATATAAGGCCCACCTGTGTTTGTTCAACAGGTTCATGATGGGATTAGATATCTCAATCTGAGGATGACGCTATTAAGATCGTGGTTTGAATGAGTTTCGAGTGATCTTATCTTGCCATTGGGCATTATTTAATTGAAAGTGACATTCGTTTTTTGTTAGATTCCGAAAGATATTCTTTGCGGCTATTATGTGGTATTATTAATGAAAGAGAGTTAAAAAAAATGTATACCTCTCTAAGAGTCTACTAGTTTCCTAAACGGAGTTGTTTTCAAGAGATTCAAAATTGAATTATCAACATACTTATAGATAGATAGATACATAATTTATTCATCATTGAAGTTTTTACACAAGTAGTACAAAAACTTAACAGACTAGTCAAACGGGTATCAGGCTTTACATAAGTCCTGCAGATGATACAATATTTGAAAGCGAAAAATTTCACAAATTGTAAAATACATTTAAAAATACACTCACAATTCTAACATTCTATAAAAAAATAATTCATTCAAGTCAATTACAATCAGACTTTGTACAAGACCTGCAGAGGATAAAATATTTATAGTAGAAATGTATGTTTAAATACATTCATAGTTTGAAATACTCTTATATCATTAACACTGTAAAAATTCTTTCATCGAGTAGAAAGCATTAGCACTCGAATAATTGAATAGTTTTGATTCAAACTCATTGAAGTTTTCGATATATCCTAGGATACTAACCACACGGTTATAACAGATTACACCTTGATGAGAATGTGAGTTTTGTGCCACACCAAGTCGTGAGAATGACACGCGGACATCATCTCTTCGATGGGTATGATAATTATGAATCATATTGTTTCGTATAAAGTTCGACTCATCTTTTTTCACATTTATTGTTAATAAAAGTATATACAGACATGGTAGGGTGAGGAGAGATAGTTTGACGAAGATTTGTCGACAGCTTTCACGAGGGTGCGCACCCACCAGGCATCTGATAATTTTTTTCTGCATTATAAAAACCCTACAGGCATGACTTGAGTTTTTCCAAAAAATCCATCGTGTTTTGTCAAATGATTAATTAACCAACTTGGTTCTGGGTTGGTATTCATTTAGTCATGTAACCAAGAGAAAGGTTTGAAACTCTGCTATCTGATTCGGAATTGTGTCATCTGTCAATTACAATGTCTGGATGTCAGTGAGGTCAGGCTGTCATTTTTAATTTCATTTGTCCAGCAGTTTTTGTAAAGCCCCTACTCAACAAGTCTTCTTCAAGGCTCTTGTAAATGTCTAGGTGTTTGAATGTTTTGACATCCAAAATTAATATAATTTTCTTGTCCAAAAATATTTGGAGAAACGCACTGGTTTCTTCATCAGTCCAATTAATACCTTTGGACTTTTTTATAGGAGGTTCTGAACTACAGCAACTCATTTCATATAAAAAATACTAACAAAAATATATAAAACAATTTCCGAGGTAATGATGCGGAAACTAAGGTGAGGAATCACAAAACATATTCTTTACTAACACTCTCTCGCTCTCCATTTTATGGCTATTGTTTCCATTCGGTTCATTCAGCCAGTGCGATAACCACGACAGAACGCTTAGCAATCTTTCAAACCAAAATTCACAGTCACGGTTGGTAAAACTTATCATACTGTTTACACCATCTTAGTCAACTTAGTATTATAGTCTGGTAGACAACAAATTTCGGTACCAAACCAAGCTAGTTACTTGACCAAGTGCACAGTTTATACCACAGTGACTAACATAATTTGGTTGGAATATAATCATTAGTCAGCTTACCAAGACACGGTATAAACGTGGCTACTGTATTCCTCAGTTGCCTGATAACAAAGCAAACGCTGCTCAATCTTGATACAATATTATCTACATGTTGTTCCCATGTTAGTTTTTGATCCACAGTGACACCTAAGAATTTAGTTTCAAGCACTCTCTTGATAGATATGTGATCTATTTTGATCAAAGGACTATGGTCGTAGCTAACATTCTTTGGTAAAAATAACATATACTGTGTTTTAGATGTATTTACAAATAACCGTTCTTATAACACCAATGATAGAATTTTTGTGCACAATCATTTGATTTGTTAACAGATGTTTCCAAATCATTTTCATAAACCTGTGAAGCACAGTTCAATGAGTTTATGCATGTGACGGAAGATGTCCTGACTAAATTCAGGAAAAGTAACCCTAAATTATAGGAGTTAATTCTGTTTTCTGTTAGATATTACGACAAATAAAAATTTTATCGTAAAATTTTCAAATTTCAGACAAATCTTTCTCGTCAATATTCCATTGAGAATGTTTTACTTTTCAATATTCCATATTGTTATTGCGAATATATAATCTGCATTTTGGTGTTAGTAAACACCAATTTACAAACTTTTATTCAGTCCTGGTGTCTGTCTGTCTGTAAACAAATTTTGCAAGTTAAATTTGACCCACTTCTAGTTACCCGATAATCGTTAAATTTGGCAGGTGTTCATAGTTTCCGCATTATGGAATTTTTGTTAGCGGAAAAAAAAACAAAATTGCGGATCTACGATGGCGGACGAGATTTGTGTATATGGTCCGAGTCGACTCAAAATTGGTATGTGAGGGTTCTTGGGGTTGAAGATTATGAATTTTCTATCAAAATTCATAAAATAGAAATGGCGGCTCTAAAATGGCCGACGATGTCTGTGATTATGGTCCGATTCTATTCAAAATTGGTATGTGGTGGTTTTTGGAGTCGGATATTATGAATTTGTATTCAAAATTCACAAATTTGGCGGACGAGTTTTGTAATTATGGTCCGATTCGAATCAAAATTGGTATGTGGGGATTTTCGGGGTCAAAGATTATGAATAGTTTCGCACATGCGGACAAAATATATAATTTGCCTCAAATCAACTTTTGTGATTATGTTCCGATTCCATCCAAAATTGGTATCTAGGGGTTGTCGGGGTCGGAGAGTATGTCAAAATTCAGAAGTAAATTAGATAGGAATCACTAAACTAGTTATTCAACATCATAAATACTAAAAAATGAAAAAAAATAAAAAAAAAATTCCAAACATGCTTTTATTAGTCGTAAATAAAAAAACAGAACTGAAAAGTTAAAAATAAAAATAGAACAGAATAACCTAGATCAAACAATGAAAGAAATAATGTTTTCCTTTTCAGTACATTTGTATAAATAAAAGATCGTCTTTAATTTTTTTTTTATTCTGGACACCAAACTGGTTATTGGGCTTTTTTTAATTTGAGTAGTGTTTTATCGACAGTTTTTCAATAACTTTTGCAATTCTGGAATGGAGGAGATAGGCCGGATATCACAGGGATCATCTGATTCTCGGCAATTATGCAGAAGAATTACAATAGGAATTTTAAGAAGAAGATATCACGAACCTGATCGCAGAAATAAATTAAAGAATGGAACCAATACTGTGACGTGTTTTGCTAGGCTCTGTTTTAATAACCCTCAAACTCCTAGAATATGACTTATGACGCCAGAATTTTAGGCAGGAAATATTTTCCTTTCTCTATTTCAAATCTCGGGCGCCAGATTTTATAGTGGTTTTCTCCACGCACTAGGGTAGCTACAGATGGAGATACGGAACGTCCAGGGGTCTGGTATATTGACACTTTTTGAATCTTTACAAAATAATGTAGGCTTCAAGTACAAATTTTGGATACTGAACGCCGATTGCTTTTATGTATCACAAAGAGACAGTCAGACAGAAATGTCTTTGTTTGTTTTTGTCTTTACCAATTTCTTTTTCTACAACTTGACTAAATACGTCTGTTGCGTAACTTCAATACTTTATAGAAAATAGAAAGGGTTTTTTTTTTCAATGTAACACAGTGTGTAATAGGTATTAAATTAACTGGTATATTCAATAAGATTTGGCACAACAATTTTAAAAATTTTTGTTTAAAAGAAAACGGTCTGGCACATTTAAATGGGGGTAATACATATACCAATATATATAAATATATATATATATATATATATATAATCCTACTTATCAAATAGTATCGAAATGATATTTACCTTCACGATAAATATAACTGGCCAAATGAACAGTAATTTTCCGGCAATTTAGGGAATAAAATGAACTACTTTTGAGAGCTAAGAAAAACTGTTTCTTCCTGAACACGGTTATCTGACTGACTCAGAAAGTGATTTTTCAAGTTTATAAGCAAGCGGCTTATAACATCCCGATTTCCCCTTGTTAACCCTAATACAAAAATTGAATACTACGTGTCAGTTGTATATTACCTAAGCTTCACGTTGGTAATATTCCCGGCTGTGATATTTTTTCCTCTGTTCCTTAAAATAGCCCTTTTCTTCTACGACTTTTCTCGTTAACAAGAATTATATTTTTGGCTTTGTTTTCCTATTGTTTATGCTTGGCGATTTCCTGAGCTTAAACAATATTAACAACTGGGCGTGGATACAGACGACAAAGCATCACCGTATTTTCGTGTTATAAAATCCCTTATTTCCCCCTAATGTTAACAACAACGTTTATTTACCCAAATCACCTTCTCAAGTCGCTAAATGAATTATTCCTCCTGAATATGCCTATAACTTGTGAAATTCGTGAATTTTGTTTTGCTCTGCACAAATAAACTTTTCAACGCATTTATCGCGGCCGATGTTCCGATTTGGTTAGTGCCTGAATCGGGACAACGGGGAACAATAATTACTGTTATGTAATTGGTTTATACGTCAATTGCTTAAATTCGGTGTTTTCCCCGAACTTAAGACAATATAAAATTTAAATTCACTGATTTAAGTGATGTAAAGATTCGCGTCAGTTGTTTGCATTCGGCGTTTTTCCTGAACTCAAATAACTGAAAACATAACTCAATAATTTTAATAACGGGCAAATAAAAGAACTATTTATGTAAGATTTCCCTTGACAAGAAAAAGAAAACACCTGCCAGAGCTTATGTGAAAATTGTTTTCCGCGGGGACACAAAATAAAATGGTCTACTTTATACTGTTCAATTTGGCAAATAAATTATATATTTTTTACCCGTAAAAATAACCAACAATTGACTAAAATGTCATTACTACCCTAAATTAAACACTCAATCGATTTCACAAAAAGTTCGATTGAACCACCCAAAAATAAAATAAATCAATATTCACTCTGTAGTCTTCTGACCAACTTAAACGTTTCGGCAAATGCTCGAATAAAGGAAATTATAATAATGCAGAAAATATATTTAACTTCTCAGGTAACGAATTAACTCAAATAAAGAATACTTTGGCAGAAATAAACTGTAAATGCCACGACAGATAATTAACTAAATGAAATAATAATAATACATATAATAATATTTAAACTCCCGGAAAATTAATTGAATCAAATCGAATAATAATAAATGTAGAAATAATAAACTTCAAGTGCTTCAGCACACGGAGAAACCCAGCTCAAATACAAATTATTCACTATTTCCACTTACGGATACCTCAACGCTTCTGGACCTCGAATCTACTTTTCACGCTTTTCACTTTACTTATAACCGGACTTCGTATCACCACAGGATTCAAGTTACAAGTAACAAGTCTCACGGAAGAACAACAGGAACAAGCCCCGATGAGAACTTCATAGTGCCTTTTTATAGATCTCGAATGTATGACCAAACTAGACGAAAAATCTCAGTAAGAAAGGCGGGGTTTTTTGTCCGATGAACTGAAACTGAACCGAAAATCTGAAGGATGATATGGTTTTTCCCATCGCGATCTTTATTTCTTTCTCGTCTTTTATAAAAACTATCACCGGAGCTTTCCACCCTTTTTATAAGATCTAGAGAGAAACTCTGTTATGTTTTATGCATGATGTTGACGTGAATTCCAGTAGCTTTGGGAATGTACCTTAATTTCTAACAGGGAATGAAATATTTTGCCAGACCGGCACCAATACAAAACCCCAAATAGGCAGGGACGTACCAAAGTTAGGTTAAATATACTTTAGCCATGCTTAGTAACGGAGCTCTAAAAAAATGCTTCGTTACAATACATTGAGAGGTCTAAGTGAGATATTTTTCAATATAATAGATTGCGTAATTTCCTGGCTTAGGTATTTTTCTTTTCAATATCATCAAGTAATTGATCAATTCCTCAATGTGTTAAGCTCTCATGGTTTCAATTGATTAATGGATTATGTGGAACAACTATTTTTCCTCTTGGGATGTTCCACAATCACCGAAAGCTCTTCTTCAGGACGACTGAAAACCGAAATCCTTGAAGCTCCGCTACATGAGAAAACAAAAACAGAAAAGTTCGTCGGCGTTCGGTGCGTGTCGGATCTGCAGAGCTATTGGCCGGGCGCACGCTTACCATCATCTTAGCGCCGGCAGTGGCAATTCGTCCGTTGCGTTGGTAGCACTACATAGAGCACCCTGCTTACCGAAAGGAATATTATTACGTATTGTGCCTCTCGCGCTTTTTCCGAGACTTATCGCGTTCGCGAAAACTATGTCTGCTTGAGTGTTCTTGTGACTTGGTGTTTGAGTTGAGGAAGTTTTGGAGGAGCATGGTGGCGGGAGTTGTTGGGTTGAGTGGACGAGATAACTTTGTGATTATGCTGTTACAAGTGGTTGTTTTGTGTGGTTCTATCCGCTGATGCAAGGAAAAAATCGACGATGAACCAGGTTGGGAAAAATACTTTTAATATATGCCTTCAGTCTTTGCACAATGGCTGATTTGTCTTCTGGAACATGAAAAAAAAATCATCGATGTATGGGTAGCATGAGAGGATTCTGCAGAAATTTGTGTAGGAAACAACAATTCCACAATTTTGTGATTATATCTTTATAAAACTCACAGTCTCATCATAGTTTTCTACCCAAAATCATGCAAACCAGCGGCTTAACTTCATAATTTTTCAAATTATATAAATAATCTCAATAAACTTAAAAACATATTCAATATACAAATGATATATTTTCAAATCCAACTCATGATCTGTGTGTGATTCATTCAATATATTTCATGGTGAATATAGCAATATCTTTTCTGGAGGTTTGGTTGGGATGTGGATCAATAAATTCGGAAAAACCATTGTTTTATTGCCAACGTTTCGAATTCCATTTAATTCATCATCAGGGCTCTTTAACAATGGAGTTTGTATTACTTGCCATGATCTATTATACATTGACGAGGATGAGAGTTTAAAAATTTTGGGAGGACAAAACTCTCATCCTCGTCAATCAAGGCCATACCCAGAGAAAAATTTCGGGGGGTTTGGTTCTAAAGTAAATAAGGCAATGTACATTTGACCAAATGTTATTACACAATTTTTTTTTCACCTTATTCCAGATATATTTTACAGTTTGGGGGTTAACCCCTCGTCAATAATATAATAAACCGTAGCAAGTAATACAAGTAATAATACATTGTGACAGAGACTTGATGATGAATTGAATGTACTTCGAAACGTTGGCAATAAAAACAATAGTTTTTCTCCGAATTTATTGATCCACATCCCAACTGAACCTCCAGAAAAGTAAACTCAGGATCACCCGAAGGATCACCAAACTTGTCAGTTATAGCAAATATCTTATAAATATGAAGAAGTGTTGAATACTGATATAAAAAAAATCACTTTCAAATAAATGTCAGCCGCAGTTTTTTTCTTCTAGAAATGAGTAAAGTAACTCAACAATATAAACAATATATTATATTTGAGAATCAGGTTTGAAATTCACAATTTTATGTCAGCCGAAGCGAATTTCCCATTTCTACTGATATAAGATAATTTCTACTCGAATTTCCCATTTCTACTGATAGCTGATTAATGATATATCGTTTTTCTACGTATTTGTATAACGCATTAATTTGTACTTAATCTGGTTCGATAATAAGAATACAATTAATAATAATTCAATTATTTTTGGAATGAATACAAAATATTAAAGAAAATCAGTAGTAAATTAATATTTTACATTTTCCCAATAACATCTTTGAGAGAACTCCAAACTGTTTTTTAGAAAATAGAAAATATTTCTCTTCCTCAAATTTTTGTGTGACTATTTATGTTCTCTACACTTGCAAAACTTTTTTTTATTAATTTCCCGAAAAAATTGTAGTTACTTACTCCCTATAGAAAATTATGCTTCCTGAAAATATTAGACTATCAACTTGAAATAGCATGTACAGGGTGGCCAGAGAATAAAAAAATATATAATCGATCCGGAAGAGAAGTACCTACCCTTAATTTTTCGAGTAATTTTTATTCCGAAATGGAATGGGAAAATGTTAATTCTTATTCTTAATCCATATTTTTTTACATTTCCATAAAGTACATTCTTATAAAATTAAAAAATTCTGGAATTTTGATATGCAACTCGAGCAAATAGTTATTCATTACTTTTTTGACTCAAAATCATAATCAAATTCATTATTTTGTTTCTTTTGTTCTATTTTGCAACAATATTTGTGACGTTTCTGAATAATTGATAATAATTCATTCCCGTACTACCCTCTACAAATTGTGAACATTTTGTAGTTATATTTTGTGTTTTAAATCGCCTCATTCAAAATAATAGAGGGGGCTAGATCTTGAGGCCTAACAGACCAGAGAAGATCCGACTATCTGTCGATTACTTATTGATCAAAATATCAATTAGGTATTGACTCACATTCCTCATACCCTTGCATGGTGGACATGTTGACTAAGATATAATTTTCAGTCCTAAGTAACATTTACATATTCCTTTGGGTCGATTATAAATTTTTATATTGTCTCACGACTTTTTAACTGCTATTTCAAGTTTCAATAGTCTTATATTATTATTGCTCGGCTCTTTATAAATAATAACTTTACTCCGTAAAATCAGCAATGAAAAAGTTTTACATTTGTAGACAACTCAAATAGACAGTCCGTTACCATTTTTGAAACAGGTGGCATTACATATCTCGTTTTTCAACTGGTATAAAAATAAGTTCCGCTTAGATAATTCACAACAAAAAATATATCAAAAATTAACTATAAATTAACTAATTGTTATAAAGTTTCGGTATCACACCCCTCTGTTTCCTTCTTCAGACTGACCGAATCATTCCCAATCGAAGATAAGTAATTGGCACGTGAAATAGTTTTGTACATTTTTTTGACGAATAATTGTCAAAATAGATAGAAAATAATTATTTTTATTACCAGGAGAGATAAATGAAAAAAAATGCAGAGGAATATATTTATATGTTTTATCTCAGGACAAGATTCCGTGAAGCATAATTCATTCGAAAAATATAAAATAAATTGAAAGGGTT
>JAFIRS010005172.1:0-63870 GCA_018342105.1 Gonioctena quinquepunctata
CCTACAGCTTTAATTGAAGACTATAGAGAAATGACCATTCTTTGATTTTATAAATCCTACCATTCTTGATCAAAAATCCTTTCTGTCTAAAAGACTTATCAGTGAAATAATACAAATTCTTCACCGAGATAGGGGAATACCAGAAGAAATATAGATGGGTTAAACACGTTATTCCAACCGATGAGCCCAGCTACACCAGTGTTTTTTAACAACATAAAAGAATCACATAGATTCACATTACCGGTTTACTCAGTTTCTTTAACTCGAGTAAATATGAATCTTGGCCGTAAATGTTCGTTATCACGTATCTAGTATGTCTTTTTTTAATTATTGTTTTACTGTATCTACGCGGAAAAACAATTCTTGGTGAGTCGTCTTATATTCTATAGTTAATGAAAAAATATATTCCAAACCCTGGAAATGTTTTGTGAGCATTTTCTCAAACATTTTACTATTATTTTACCATATTCAACCTTTTCTCAAAAAGAATTGCAAAGCAAAACTAATTGTTAAAGATCCCTGATGATGAATCTAGTTCGAAACTTTTAAAAGTAATAGTTTTTCTTCAATAATATTGATCCCAATTCGAACAAATCATTTGAAGAATATTTGTGGATACCAAACTTACCATAATTTAAAGATTTTTTTTCTGTTGAAATAAGGATATTAAAACTATAACTTTTCCATAAATGTGAGGAAATACGGTTTCTCTGAAACACAAACAGCAAACAACCACTCTCTGGCATCATGCCAATGCTGAATACCAACCCATATATCCATAGATGTGAAACCCAAAATGTATGTGAAAATTTGCAGAGCCAGTTGAGATTTCGATTATTCCTGATTTGGGAATATGGAAAAGAGGAAACTATTTACCAGGAATCGTATTGATACAGCGAAACCTTCATAATGATAAAAACTATTGTTTTGTTGTGCAGTTAATGTTTTCAGAGTGACACTTGGTAGAAACCAGAAATTCTTACCCAAGTTACCCCATTTGCGTCTTTACCAAAACACTAGAGCTGACTTCACTGTCAATGGCCAAATACTTGAAACACGACATAACCGAGAGCAATTAATATATACACCAAACCTTCGAATATAAAGTTATCTAAAATGGCCCAAACCTGAGTAATGAATTTTGGACATGGTCGGATTCTTCATTGTGTTCAAAGCAATCAGCTATATTCGTGAAAATCGGTGATTGAAAGATATATTCACACTATTCACCGTTAGTTTACGAATTAATCCAGATGTATTGGCAAACAAAGAGAGTTGTGTTCCGGATAACATAAATAATTTTTCAACGCATACTTTGTCTGAATTTATTGCACAATCTGACACTGCGTTTAATGAATTGCATAATTTGTATCATTTATTAATTCTTTATCCGAATTTTACGAGTTGAAGTTTGTAATTCCTATCCTCTCGGAATTTATTACAAAATTTCCTGCATCCATGAATTAAAAAAATACTTTTCACGGTATGATCTATCCATGCTATTAGCTGAGACAAAAAATTGCTTGGAGAAATTAATGCCATAGTCATTTGAATCTTCAAGGATGTAAATATCCTTTTTCAGTTCTTGATTTACATTCAAATTGTTCGAGTTTTCTTTGTTAAATTGTGTGATCAATTTAAAAGTATACTAGTTCTCATTTATGAAGAGTTTCAATCCACAACTTGAGTAGTAGCGGTAATAGACTTGGTTACGATGCCCTGATAGGGATTCAAGAGAGGAACAAGTACGAGTAGATTCTCGGAAAATGAATGTTCTGTCCCAAAAGGAAAAGTATTCAATACAGAAATTTAGATATATACTGAAACATATCCAGCCCGTTGAGGTTCATAAGCAATACCATTGATCAAACCCAGGTGGCTTATGAAAAATTTAATGAATTTCAAAATCTGTTGATAAGTATTTTTTCATTTTTAAGGTAACCTTTATTAACAAAAGAATGATATTGTATGTTTGTATTTTGTGCCCAAGAGATGAAGAATCGATTCTTTATCACTTAGTAAGCAAATTTTTTAATTTTAACTCTATTGGTCGAATCTAGACCGCAGATCTGTTTATTTCATTGTCAACACTAGTTTTATCACTATAAGTATATTCTCACGGAATTTTGTATTGACTCATTTGTGAGTAATTGGCTTTGATAACCGTGAATGTTGATTTTACACATTCTTACCCGCATATAAACAATTGCAAATACTTTATAAACAATTAAAGATTCAAAATTATAAGTGTTATTTTGCAAATAACCCGACAACTGACGTTAAGAAAATGAAAAAAATCTATAAGAAAGTAAATTTCCAAAAATACTCTTGAAACTTATCTTATTTTTTTAATTTAATGCTGAAAATATATAGGTTACATGCAATGGCGCTGTTAGCTGCCTTGAAACCGAAACTTAATGAGATTATACATTTTTGGGATTTTTATTGTTTAATCATTGATTATGAATAATTTAAGCAAACAATAAAGATACAAAAATTGAAAAGGGGTCGAATATTTGTTTAAATGAAATTTATTGCTATCACTGTTTTAAGATATTACATTACATTCGATTTGCATCTTTAGCGGTATTTGTTTTAACAAATCTTTCAAATAAATGGACTGATAAAAAAGCCATTTTTCATTATAAAATGTGATTAAAAAAATTATTCTTTTAAAGTTTTTAAATGCATTTGTTCTTCAAATAAAATATTAAGAAAAGTTTCCATATCAAATTCATGATTCGCGATTTTCTACAAGATGCAAAAAATATTAATATTTAATTTATTCATTGAATAGACAATTTGTTTACAGTTCTCGAATATGTTCATATTTTTTCGATTCAGAAAAAACAAAACAATTATGTTCAATGAAATGTGAAAAATATTTTTTAGGATTTTTTATTCTGGTACTTAAAAAACATTCGATGTATTTAGTTTTTGAAGGCTATAGCTTTCAAATTATCAGAGATACGGTAACGGACATAAGTCGTGGACGAACGAAAACAAAAGAAACCATATTTTCTTGTAAACAAATGTATGTGAGTAATGATCAACAATAGTAACAAACTTGATCTTGGACCTCATTCGAAAGATGAAAATTCATTCTGTATAAAATCGTCTATTATAGTATTTCTGAAGATATCAGTAGATATGCTATACCATTACTCAGCCACCCTCAAGTGGCCCAGAAATGGTACAGCTCCACACGCTCGCCGGTTACTCCCGCCACATGGTACCGCCACAGGTTTGGGGCACTGAGGTCTGAGACAGTTGGGAACGGGGGTTCGTTTTGGGGGTTCAGCCTATATAGAAAACATGGCTGCCGCTAGGAGAAAAAACATGGCGCCTATAATTGCAAAAAAACATGGCAGGTGTAGGTTAGGGAAATTTTAAGATGTTTGTTATATGGGGTCTGGGGGTGTTTATTGACATCGGTAGACTACCACGGAGGTCTGAGACAGGTTGAAGATAGCTGGAGGTAATATGGGCCCAACGATGTATATAGAAAGAATATGGCGGCTGTAGGTTAGGAAATTCAAGATGTCTGCTATGGGGGTCGACTATCTTGGGGATATTTATCGGTATCGAGAGTCTCTCACGGAGGTCTGAGATGTATGAGAACGTTAAAGGGGGGTCCAATCATTCATAGGAAAAATATAGCGGTTGTAGGTCAAGTGTGAAAAATACATGTATGGGGCCGACCCGCCTAGAATGTTTAACGGTCTCGGTTGACTACTACGGAGGTCTGAGATATGTGTGGAAGCCGATTGGGGCCCAATAATTCGTAGAAAAATATAGCGGTTGTAGGTTAGTTGAGAAAAACTTATGTTATGGGGGGCTGAGGAGCCTGTGGGATATTCAGCAGCCTCTGGAGGTTGCCACTAAGGTCCGCTGGCGACGTTATGAAGGGGCCGTATTGGAGCTCGCAGTCATAGAGAAAGAAAAGTATGACGGTTTTAGGTTAAAATTTTATTATCCGTTGGGGGCCGACCCGCCTGGAATATTCAACAGTCTCGTTGACTACTACGGAGATCTGAGATATGTGGAAGCCGCATTGGGGACCAATCATCCATAGAAAAATTACGGTTTGAGGTTAATAATTCCACTAATATTCAATAGAAGACTGACCCCCCTGAGGGTGTTTAACGGTCTTTGGAGCATGTCACTGATGTCTGACGCTTTCATGGGGTCGAAACTCAACCATAAATAGAAAGAAAAAAATAACATCAACGTTAACAAAACATGCGATAGCCGTCAGTCCTCCATACGCTGATGTTTGATATGTTTGAAAATACTTTTCGCAGCCAATGATTGCATCATAATTTGACCTTGACTGTGCAAAATATTCCCACGTTTCGAGCGTGCCGATTCTAAGAATTCCATCTTTATTGCTTTTCGAATGAGCTAACGATTGAAAACAAGAATTGATAATGGGGCAGCGAATTTTCAGAAATCCATATCTTTCCGCCAACACCTGAATAAACAATCAATTCCGAGAATTATGTCTCGCCACTGATTCTGGAGAAATTAATTGCGTCGTAGTTTTATGTTTCTGTTCATCATTCGAAATTTCCATAGTACAGTCAATCTCAGACATTTTACGCAGCCGAATTTCCTAATTTTTCCCAATGACAAAGAGGTTGATATTTTCCATTTTATCTAAATTCAGTTCTTGTATCATTCACTAGGTGGCGTCACTATATTGAACCTTACACCCTACAGATTTGTGTTTTTGAGAAAATCGTCATTTTTCCATCTTGTATTACTATATGGAAGCGCTCGTAAAATTACTTAAGTCTTTTACCCTGTTCAATTGGTCATTATTGTTCCGGACGTCAAAGAGATAAGACGTTTCACTTCAGAGCAACTGTGTGATCAAAAATATCACAAAATGTATTTCCTATACATGTACAGGATGTTGGCGATCGTTATGTTATTTCATTGAAAATTTCTCAGATGGGATATAGGAAAACCAAATGCAGCGCTGTGACACATGTCAACGTATCACATTATGGATGATAAATGAAGAATAATCAATATGGGAAAAATGGACATTATTGTTTGGAATATAGAAGAAAGTAAAACATTGTAGAGTGTATTCTTTCAAATTAACCTAACCTAACCAATTTATGCGTCCAATGCTATTAAACAAAAGAATAAGTTCTGCAAACATTGAAAAACCCATTATGGTGTGCTAAACACCTTCGAAAAAAAAACCCAAATCCAAGGAAAAAGTACCTTTTTTTATATATGCCACATTGAGAGTATTCTAACCAAAATTCAAGAAGGATCAAAATATCAACTGCATACCCCGGCTACTATGTGAAATGTTTTCACGATGCCGAAACCTGGACTCGAACCAGGGCCCTCTAGATTATGAGTCTAACGCTCTACCAACTGAGCTATTTCGGCTTACAATCATATGCATACAATAAAGTTTATAACGACAACCATTCATATGGCTTTGCGACAAATGTTGAGGACTATTAACCTGAAAAGTTATGGGCGAGGGACATAATATAACTATTTCGAGAAAAAAGTATCTGAAATCTAGGAATTCTACCATAATCCTACTAAAACTCCCATAAGAGCCTGTGTATTAGAGAGAGAGGGAGATAGTGATTTTCCCCGATTTTTCCCCAGATCTGGGGAAATTTTCAAAAAGTGTCAAGGTCCAACGTGGTAACTAACCTACCTCGACCATCATGGCTGGAGCTGAGCTATAACAAGAAGTGTCAGAACAACCCAAGGTAATTTGACCAAAAAATAATAAATCAGGTCCTTGCGGACCATCAATTTTTACAGACTCGAGTGAATATAACCGTAATTGACTATTAGCATGGACTGGGAAGTTGACATCTGACCAATGCAATCCTACTCAATGAACGTCAAACAGGGTAAATACAAAAAAAAACAACTTTTCGAAAGGATGACATTTGTGAGAGAGAGAGAGTTCGGGGATAGCCCCACGTTCGCCTGCAGATTTATTCTCCTCCAATACTCTAAAAATTCAATTTGTCTGATACCTGTCTCGCGGATACCAACATCATTTACATGGATATGAGATTTCTTTGGGAATTTCGAAAAATAGGTAAATATTGGACAATCCTCAACATTGAACGATTCTGATATTATTTACCACTGACTCCCCAATATTCTCCTCCAATACCTAAAAATTAATTTGTCCGCATCGACCTGTCTCTGGGATACCAACATCATTGACATGGATATAGGATTTCTTTGGGGAGAATTTCGAAAGATAGGTAAATATTGGACAATCCTCGAACATTGAACGATTCTGATATTATTTACGCTAATCCTCGAACACCAACATGAAGACTGACGTCACAGCATGACATCACTAGTTATATAGATTTCAGCTGAGGTTGAGGTGGGTGGCGTCTATACCATATCTTATATGTAAGGAGGTATATTTGTTGTGTTGTGTTGGGCAACTAGAATGTGTTGGTTGTGTTGTGTTGGGCAACTTGAACGTGTTGGTTGTGTTGTGTTCGGCAACTTGAACGTGTTGATTGTGTTGTGTTGGGCAACTTGAACGTGTTGGTTGTGTTGTGTTGGACAACTAGAACATGTTGGTTGTGTTGGGCAACTAGACTGTTGGGTGGGAATTCTTCCATAATCCTACTGGAAACTCCCATAAGAGTCTTGTGTTATAGAGATGGAGATTGTGATTATTCTTAGATCTAGGAAAATTATCAAAAAAAAGGTCAAAGATCAACCCGCCCCGACCATCATGGCTGAAGCTGAGCAATAACAAGAAGTGCCAGAACAGCCCAAGGTGTTTTTGAACAAAATTATAAATCAGGTCCTTGCGGGACATCCATTTTTGAAGACTCGAGTAAATATAACCGTAATGGCTATTAGCTTGACTGGGAAGTTGACGTCTGACCAATGCATTTGAATCCTACGTTTTTTCTCAAACCCAACGTTCACTTGAAGATTTATTCTCCTCCATACTTGAAAATTCAATTTGTCGGGATCGACCTGTCTCGGATACCAACATCATTTACATGGATATGACATTTTTGGGGAATTTAGTAAGAGAGGCTAACGTTGGGGGCGATCCTCAAACATTGAACGATTCTAATATTATTTACGCTAACCCCGTACACCAACATGAAGACTGACGTCACAGGATGACATCACTAGTTATATAGATTTCAGCTGGGGTTTCGATGGGTGGGAGTCCTGTTGAACAGGTGTTCACGAACAGGTGTTCACGAACAGGTGTTCACGAACAGTTCACGAACACCTGTTCACGAACAGATACACGAACACCTGTTCACGAACAGGTGTTCACGAACAGGTGTTCACGAACAGGTGTTCACGAACAGGTGTTCACGAACACCTGTTCACGAACAGGTGTTCACGAACAGGTGTTCACGAACAGGTGTTCACCAACATGTATTCCTATAAACATGACTGATGCGGTAGCGAGTGTCAGTTGCAGTTCAGACGTCGAAGGGTAAACATGTCCCTGCTACCTGATCCCGACTGTTATGGCATTACTTTGAACGGATTGAAGTATTTCATTGGAAGAGAGCCTATAGAAATTGAAGGCAGTACATTGAGGCTCGGAAGAGAAACTTTTGAACTGACCGAAGGTTTGATAGAACTTCTAACTAAAAAGCAGCCAGTTGATTTCACCAATCAAGATATAATCAATTATAAGACGATTCTGGTGACCCAAGCACACAAAAAAAGCCGATGAAAAACAATGAAATAGGTCAGGAAAACAAGAATATTTATATCCCAAAATATTTCAAAAGAAAATGGAATCAAAGAAGGGGAAAGGAACAGAATACCTCTCAAGGACAGATCAGAAGGATTTTGAACATGAGACTTAACAAGCATCTAGGTTGGGATGTCGGAGAAAGATCATTAAAGCCATGGAACGAAAAGTAGCAGAAATTGAAGAAGCTTAAGAAAAGGCGCTAGCTTGAAATTCAGAAATTCGTCAAGACATATGGAAAAGTACACAAGCCCTGAAATTGTAGGAATTCGTTGAGACTTACGGAAAAAGTTACCAGCCTTGAAATTAACAGAAATTGCTCCAGACAATATGATATTAAATATTTCCATTATATAGAACAAGCATTGTAAATGATTTATGTTTTGAATAAAGAATAGCGTATAATGACATTGAATTTATTTCTCTACCTTCTTCCTATTTTAGGTACAATGATTCCAAAGATATTTTCAACTAGATTTTCAACTTATCCTGAAATTTAACGTCTGTCAAGTATTTACTGTAGAATTCCCTCCATTGAAGTAATAGAAGACCTTTTTTATTTTATTTACTACTTACCTATTTCTGTATTCAAAATGTCTGAAGGTAACTCTTCTTTGGTTCGAAACCATTGAATTCATCCAAATTGATCTTTGCAATGGAACATTCAATTTGTGAGACTCCAACTCATACTTGATTGTTTGATCTCTTTTTTTGAAATATATTTGAATACTCGTTAGGATAATTTTCATTTAAATTTATGTTCTCGAGCATTAAATCTAATGAAATATTTTGACTGGATTTTGGTGAAATGCATGAAAGTAACTCTGCTGGTATGAACATCATTCAAGCTATATATGAATTTGTGTGTCATGAACCTTTTCTCAGAATCGAAACAGATTTTTCCAACTTGTTCTTTGAATAATTATATCAATTTTGATACAATGCTTCATCTGTATATTATTAGTTTCTATTTTTACTTGGGTTAATGTAAAAGTGGGGTTATGTTTGAAAAGTAGGGTTAGAATTCCCACGTCATGGAAATTTGAGGTTATGGTTCCTCTGAAAGTGGGGTTATGTTTGAAAAGTAAGGGATAGAATCCCACCTATTTGAATTTTGAGGTTATGTTTTTCTAAAAAGTGAGGTCACACACAAAGAACGTGATGTTCGAGGGTGAGACTGAATGATGTCATCGTTTCTTCGACTTGTTCAGATTAGGTTTAGAAAAGTTCAAACTTGTCTGAACTTGTCTGACTGGTCTCTATTCAGGAAAGCATTGAATGAAGTGATGACACACAGCTGCCATCCATTTTATTCTAGGTTCTGTATAATAAATAAAAATCAAAGTCTTATATACACTTATTTTATTGATACATATATTTTGAGTATAACAATAGGTTTTTGTATGGATATATATATATTGGTGATTCGATATATACAATGACTATGTGAGAGAGAGGATGGAGAAAAAAGCATTCATTTTTCGGTTATCACGCTAACACAATAAATGGAAATTTTGGAGAAAGATTATTAAATACAAGTTGGTTGAGGGGGTGGAGGTTGGCTATTCATTCATGATGCTATAATGGCCCCAAGCAAGTGTATCGTTCACTGATCGGGGATGAGTGTTCTTTTATCGTCGGAATGGACTTAGAGCGATTTTGTTTTGTTCAACACTAAAAACATTATGGGCATATGAACGGATGCATCGTTGACGAGACGATTTTTCCCTCTGATCTCTAAGACAATCGACATAGTCTTCAAAGGAAATTTTATTTTCCACAACATTATATCGGACTCCTTTGGATTTTTTAAAATATTTTCCACCCTAAATTTTATAGGGTGTATAATTTTGAACGGAGTCCGACGAAATCTGTCATGATGCACCCGTTCGCTTCATCTTTCATCAAACCTGAATTTTTTTTGTTTACCCGGAATACCGTACGAGTTTTCGTATTGGTAGTCCTCGTATCGAATTTTTCCAAGTTCTCCCGATTAAATCTCTATACACATCATCACATTTAATTTCGTATATGAGAGAATCCGTATCCGTGTACATCAACTTACACTTATTGGTCTCGAATTTTTTCAACATGAATTTATAGTGAAAAATCGTGACGCAAATTTGGAAATATCTAAAATAGCCATACCGATATAGAGGGGTTTATTGAATATCAGTTCAGACTTGTTCATTTCGATAGCCATCAAGTTTTCATCGAAGATGGTTCGGTTGTGGAATTTCGGGTTACTTATCAAATTTTTCGCCCCATACCTACCCTCCCATTTATTGACCATTTTCACCACTCTGTGCTTCCTAATGTTTTCCATGGTCTTTCCGAAAATACTATTTATGGCCAATTTATAGTTGTTTTTCCGAAAGTGGTTGTAGCTTGGGCGCGTAATTTTGTGTTTAATTCAATGTAGGGTTGCAGCCATGCCGATTGTTTGAACTGCAACACCCTGTGAACTTTTTTGAGGAGAAGACCGTTCTCTAAAGCTTGTTTTAATATTCGATAATGTACGACATAGTTTTCCTTGTTGTACAGGGTGGTCAATAATTTAGGTAATTTTGAACCTGGAGGAGTTCGATGTTCCGCACAAAGTGGAAAATCTTTATGGTCATCGTGTATTCCTTCGGGGTACTCCAAATCGACTTCGAGGATATAGCCTGTATCAGAAGTATCCGACACCTCCAGAGCGTTCAAATTATCGAAATTTTCGACCCATTTGAACCCTCCAGAAGGTAGATATTCCCTCATAGCCCATCCATAGAGGTTATTCACGTCCAAGTATAATAAATATTTGGAGGGTTGTTGAGGATCATACCTCTCCCCCATATATTTATTATTCGCTTGAGAGAAACGGTTACAACACTGACTTATACCGCCCCGAATCCCTTTTTCCACAAACAAAAGCATGTCGACATCTTTAATAATCTCCAGCTTGCACTTTGTATACTTTAACATACATGACCACGAATAGCCAGGCATGGTATAGTACCAAGCGGGGTCGAGTCCATAAGTATCGTGACCCAATTGTCGGAAAATTTTCAAAGACGTCACATAACAATAAAATATCGGTTTTCATGTATAAGTCAGAGTAGTCGCCCAATGTTGCAAATCGAACGATTCAACCTTCTGGGCATGTTGGTATTCATGCTCGGAGATATCGCAATCGTTCCAGCTGATTTTGGAATTTATCGATATCTGGCAACGCTGTAATCTGAGTTTCCATGGAATCCACAAAGTCGTGGGGAATACCCCTTTGGCGTGATTATGAAAATTGTTGATCGTTTAAATTTTGAAATTGCGCTTTGTATTAAGAGATCTTCCACTCTGAGCGTGCGCACTAACTCGTCCAGGCTTTGCGCCCATGAATCGAAAAGAATCGATAAAACGGAATTTAATGTCTGTCTCGTTCGTCGTAGGTGAAAGATATATATTTCTCTTTGTTTATTGGAAGAAGACTCACCCTGCCCCCGTCTCGCAATATCTCGAATAATGAAATGCTGTCGTAGCCGCTAAGATTATGGAAACAATAGGAACCACAAAGGATTTTTGGTAGTTGAGGTTGATGGGGCATTATGGGCCCAACCTCTAAATGCACCTGTGAAATGATTATGGTCGGCTACAATTTTTTTTTTCAATAGGTTTCACAAATATGGCATATGGAATCTGTAATGAATGGATTACAGACATGGGGACGATTTTAAAATTTTCCTCAACGAATTGGGCTATGGCTTTCAATTGTTCCGCGAACCATTCCATCGAATCCAACCTCGATGGCTATCGTAATATGACAGAGGTCATCATAATCACATTTGAAATATAAGCTGCGCTTTTAGGGAATATGTTTTTGGTATTTCGCCGTTTTGGACTTGGTTTCATCATCAGTGAACGGTTCCAAAATCGATTGAAATCAGCATATATCACAAATGGAACCATTTCTTTTGACAAAGTCCTTGAACTCGACATGGTCATATTTTGGGAAGGAAATTTTGTAGTGATTGGCTTTTTCACAATCAACAGTATGATTGTCTAATTTCTCCGACTACCAAAATAATTCAAACATCTATCGCAAATGAATTTTTTATGACCATCCTTACTTATTTGGTAATTGACTAATCGGGAAAGATCTTTAATCCAGCAATAATGGAATTCAAGGTCTGTCTGTTCGTCGTCTTCGTCAATTTCCGGCGGTGCCTCGTAATCATTCAATTTAACCGAATATTTATTCTGAATCATGAGTAGATTGACATGTCGAGCCAATTTTTCTTTTGTAAGTCTCGTCGGTACAGTTGTGAAAAATGTATGTGCGTCATCATCATGTTTTCGCTGATGATTTAACCAATTCCAAAATATATACGTTCACCGAAATGCTGTTAAGTTTTTCGAATTTTGAAATTTGGCTGAGAGTTATGGGAAATTCCAACCCCTCCATATTCAGAACGGTTGACCAATGAGGGTATTTTGATTGCCTATCTGGATGATGTCCGTGTGGTACAGGATACAAAGCTGACACGACTGCCCATCCGAAACATTCGTTGTCGTCGGTATTTCGCACGTTAATACAAGCCTTTTTTGTAGCAATAGCTTTTGGAAGTTCGATGAAAGATGAACCTCCTTTGCCCAAACCTGATTGATTGATATTTACTTCCAGATTTACGATTTTTTGTAGTGCCCACCCGCTTTCTTTCCTGCCAAAATTCTTCCAATTTATTGCCCAATTTATCTACAAAAAAATCTCTGGAACCACCCTCTGTAAATCTGTTCCTCTATCAATCACTTGTTTTAGTATTGAGATATTTTAAATCGAGTTTTTCCTCATCTAAGCCCATTTTGACGAATTCCCGCAAAACATGTATTAACCTTCAGTCATGGGGAATTTTTTCAACATGTTATTGATTCTACGTTTGAAAAGGCTGAAGGCGTCTTTGAAAAATTGATTCGTATCTTTATGTGTCAAATTTATTATTACACCTGTACGAACTCGTCCCCGGAACGTCGACTTTAAATCTTCCCAAATGACTCTGCTTTTTAGATTTTTTCTGACAGCCAACCCCTGACCCTCCACCCCTAAATGTTTAATGAAATTACGACATGTTTTTAAATGGCCCAAATTTGTCACCAATTTCCGCAGTGACCCTATGGAACTGTTGGCTGAAATTTTGATGCCCTTATTACATAGTCGAATACTACGTTTCAAATGTTTTAGCCATGTTTCACGTTCCATTGGACTGGATTTTTGTTTGAGAAGTTTTTGAGCCTCCCTGTATTTAATATCTCATCGCTGAGAGCGGCAATTTGTTCAGAATTCATGGTTATTTAAAAAAAACGAGAAGAATGAATGCTTTTCACAAAATACAGAGTTTTTCTCTCTCCACCTTGATTTAATGGAATACAGCCGTCCCAGTTGTCGCCGTCGTGGTGGATGGGGCCTTAATTTTGTTGATGATGGATGAATTGACTTCGTTCCAGTTGACACTGGTTGGTGTTAGTTTTGATGATGATGAATAGCCTTAGTTTTTGATGAATCAAAGACTGGTATCTTCGCTGTGGATGGTTTTATGATTGAATATTCTCGAGGTTTGAACTCGTGGACTGCTCTGACCACAGTTAAACGCTCCCAAACTTGTGTATTGAGGTAGCACTAATGATATTGTTTGGATGGCTAGACCGCACTTTTATATCTGTAAAAAAAACCTATAAGTATAACGAAAAAAATAGAAATTTTGAAGAACCCCCCAATCATTCGAAAAATTTTTGAACCTGAATTGACATTTGATTTACTCACATATTTTTCTGTCTGAAAACCTCAATAATCTAACTAGGAGAGAACGAAAGAGACACGTCTTACTCCTACAAAGTTTGGAATGCTAATGACACTGCTCTCCCGCGATCATTCAGTTATAGAAAAATTACCCCCACCACTTCCTACCCCCAACCGAAAATAATAATAATAAAATGATTGAATGTTAATAATAATAATGAAATAATCGAATGTTATAAAAAAAATGATAAAAATAACGTACAGTCGGTAAAGTAGAACACTTTAATTACTCACATATTTTTTCAGTCTGGAAACCCCAATAATCTAACTAGGAGAGAACGAAAGAGACACGTCTTACTCCTACAAAGTTTGGAATGCTAATGACGATACTCGTCAGTGATAATTAAGTTATAGAAAAATTACCCCCACCACCACTCTATTCTGAGCATGCGCACAACCTCGCGGTGTATGACTAGCAAATCTTCCGTGCTTATCTTTAATTTTCATCGATTACAGTAATGTATACCAGAAGCGTTTTTTACCTTCGTTATTTTACAACTTTTATATGAGTTTTCTGTGGTGTATTCAGGTTTGCGTGTCAATGATTCAAAAAGATTTGATTGCCTCGTGTGTCAAAAAACTGAAAAATTATCTAAAACCAAAATAAATAATAATGAAAAATGGGTGTTATAAAAAGAAATGATATAAATCGAATGATTGGCAATGGAACGCTAGAAATACTCACACTTTTACAGCTTGAGGAGACTCTGAGGAAAATATATTTTATAGTTGGTTCTCTCTCTCTAAACGCAGATGTTTCTCTCTCAACAGTCAAGACACAAATGACGTTGCACGTCAGTGATCATTAAGTTATAGAAAAATTACCCCCTCCACTTCCCTACCCTCAACCGAAAATAATAGTAACAAAATGATCGAATGTTGATAAAATAAAATACTCAAATGTTATAAAAAGAATGATATAAATTGATTGATTGGTAATGGAACGCTAGAAATACTACACTTTACAGCTTGAGGAGACTCTGAGGAAAAATATATTTTTGGCTGGTTCTCTCTCTACAGATGTTTCTCTCACGATTGTCAAGACACAATCTGAAACTCGCATAGACTGAAGCAAATGTTGATAAGGCTGCCTTTACTATGTGGATAGTGTTGATATCTGCAATATTTATCGATAATAAATTAACAATACTTCAAAACTTGAAAAAATTATAGTTTTCCCACCCCATATAGAGAACATTTGAAAACAAAACAAAAAATCACTCTGTATACAAAAAAAATTATAGTCCACACCATTGATATACGAAAAGTTTGAATGAAAAAATAGCATGTGAATTAAAAAGTTTGCATTCCCCCCTATATATAGAAAGTTAAAAAAATCATTCAGTTCACGAAAAGTAGAAAAAAAATTTTGATGTGAATTAAAAGTTTGGATATGCACCCGGTATATAGGAGAAACCTGAAAAATAATTTCAAAGTGTCACCCGGTATATACGAGAAAGCTGAAAAATAATTTCAAAGTGTCACCCGGTATATACGAGAAAGCTGAAAATATATTTCAAAGTGTCACCCGGTATATACGAGAAAGCTGAAAAATAATTTCAAAGTGTCAAACTGGTATATACGAGAAAGCTGAAAAATATCACCTCGATTTACGAAAAACCCGTGAATCCCGCCCCAATTTTACATGTGAAGTTTGAAAAAAACCAACCATACGATCCCAAGCTCTGTCTTTGAGCACTTTATTAGGAAAAACTTTGAAAAAACTCTGTCTAAGAAATATTTGAAAAAACAAAATCTGTCCAGTTTAGATACATTTTTGAATAAAAAACGAAAACAAGTTGATGAAAAAAACCCTTTAAAACGTGAAGAAAAAATATCACTCATTTGGAAAATCAAATACAAAAATAAAATGAAATTAACTTACGTTTTTAGATGTTTGGTAGATGCACACACACACAAACTCAGAGAGCACTGAATAGAACAATGTTCACAGTTCAGAGGACAGATGATGAATGAACCTGAAGCCTATGATCAGTCACCCACATCAATTTCCTACTGCGTAATTCAAAAACTGATGACTTAGCAGAATTCTTGGAACTGATGTAACATTGCGCAATATAATGCATGACGTCATATGCACTCACAAACAGATCTAAACCTGTTCATTCCTGTCTCAGTCGCAGAATGGTACAGGAAATTCTTAGCGGTGGATTTCAGACAAATTCATATTTGTTTCTGACAGTGAATAATACTCAGACAATATAAAATTTTTCATTTGGAAATTAGTTGGAAATTTTGGTTCACGCTGTAAAATCTCAATGTATATTGTGCGAGTGTAAAATATTCAATCAATTCTTTATTTGTTTTTTAGAGATATGTAATCGAAATCGAGTATTTGTTTATATAACTTCGAAAAAGAAAACAACAAATATTGGTTTCCGAATGGAATCGCAGGTAGTTTGTTTATGGGAAAGATTTGTATCGCTGAATCTTTATTTTTGAACTGCATATTTCAGTAATTCCTATTCAAAAGATGGCATATAGTAGGTATGTATTATTGAATGATATGATCGGAGAATGGTTTGTGTTTTCTTCTAGCGTATCTTTTAGTATGATGGATTTCCATCAATTTTTGTATGTGTATACGCGATCTATGAAAATGTATCAGTCAACATATCAGTCTGATATTTTATTTATGGTATTTACAATGAATTTTTGGTGTGTGCTTATACATGATGTATGTTTGGAAATCCTAGACATCTACCGTCATTGCAGCATTGGACAATCTATTTGCAAAATGGACTGAGAATTAATGCGAGACTGAGAATTATGAACAAATTCCAATGAATGATAATAATAGTAGTGAGAAGCAATACATTTCAAACTAACTTCCCGATTAAGTATAGACTTGAAACTTTGAACATATCTCCAGAACTGAATGAAAATCAATATTGATTCGCTTTCTTGTCCGTCTGTCTGTTTTTGTCTGTATTAATGATAATGAGAATAATTCGATTTCAAACTATCTTCCCGATAAAGTATAGACTTGAAACTTTGAACATAGTCCAGAACTGAATGAAAATGTAATAATAATTGAGACTTTCTTATCCGTCTGTCTGTTGGTTTGTCTGTATTAATGATAATGAGAATAATTCGATTTCAAACTATCTTCCCGATAAAGTATAGACTTGAAACTTTGAACATAGTCCAGAACTGAATGAAAATGTAATAATAATTGACATTCTTGTACGTCTGTCTGTTGGTTTTGCCTATATTAATGATAATAGTAGTAAGAAGCAATAAATTTCAGAATAACTTCCCTATGAGCTAGAGAATTGAAACTTTGAACATAGCCCAGAACTGAATGGAAATGCAATATTGATTCGCTTTTTTGTCGGGTCGGCCCCCCATAACGGATAATAAAATTCTTAACCTAAAACCGTCATACTTTTTCTTCTCTATGACTGCGAGCTCCAATACGGCCCCCTTCATAACGTACGCCAGCAGACCTTAGTGGTAACCTCCAGAGGCTGCTGAATATCCTACAGGCTCCTCAGCCCCCCATAACATAAGTTTTTTCTCAACTTAACCTACAACCGCTATATTTTTTTCTACGAATTATTGGGCCCCAATACGGCTTCCCACATATCTCAGACCTCCGTAGTAGTCAACCGAGACCGTTAAACATTCTAGGCGGGTCGGCCCCCATAACATAAGTATTTTCACACTTGACCTACAACCGCTATATTTTTTTCCTATGAAAGATTGAACCCCCCTTTAACGTCCTCATACATCTCAAACCTCCGTGAGACACTCTCGATACCGATAAATATCCCCAAGATAGCCGACCCCCATAACAGACATCTTGAAATTCCTAACCTATAGTCGCCATATTTTTTCTATATATGGTTGGCCCCCAATGCGGCTTCCAGTTGTCACAGGCCTCCGTGGCAGACTCCATATACCGCTGAAGAATCCAGTCGTTACCCCCCATGACGGCCATCTTGAAATTCTTAACCTACAACCGCCATATTTTTTCTATATATGGTTGGGCCCCCATAACGTCACGAGACATCTCACACCTACGTGGCAGTCTACCGATGTCAATAAACACCCCCAGACCCCCATATAACAAACATCTTGAAATTCCTAACCTACACCTGCCATGTTTTTTTTTTCAATTATAGGCGGCCATGTTTTTTTCTCCTAGCGGCAGCCATGTTTTTTCTATATATGGCTGAACCCCCCAAAACGAACCCCCCGTTCCCAACTGTCTCAGACCTCAGTGCCCCAAACCTGTGGCGGTACCATGTGGCGGGAGTAACCGGAGAGCGTGTGGAGCTATACCATTTCTGGGCCACTTGAGGGTGGCCCAGTAATGGTATAGCATATCTACTGATATCGCCGTTAATAATCAAACACATCGAATTTGCCGCTTTCATTTTCAAAATGTACCCTTTCACAGGCCCTGGGGTTATTTAACTTGCAATGTTTGTATGTAACTATGTATGTATGTTCGGGTCAAACCTTGCAACTGAATTTTGACCGACTTCTAGTCGTCCGATTATTTCGAAATTTGGCAGGTGTTCATAATTCTGGTGACAATGCATCATGGGATCTGAAAGGGGTTGAAAACAAAATGGCGGCTTCAAGATGGCGAACGATATTTGGAATTATGGTCCGATTCGACCCAAAATTGGTATGTGATGGTTTTGGGGGTCGGATATTATGATTTTTTTGCCAAAATTCATGAATTCAAGATGGCGGCCCCAAGATGGAGGATGAGTTTTGTGATTATTGTCCGATTCGATTCAAAATTGATATATGAGGGTTTTCGGGTCAGAGATTAGGAATTTTTTGTCAAAATTCATGAATTTAAGATGGCGGCCCCAAGATGGAGGACGGCTTTTGTGAATATGATCCAATTCGATTCAAAATTGGTATGCGGGGGTTTTCAGAGTCGGAGATTATAATTTTTTTTGTCGAACTTCATGAATTTGAGATGGCGGCTCCTAGATAGGGGACGAGTTTTGTGATTATGATCCGATTCGATTCAAAATTGATATACGGCGGTTCTCGCAGTCGGAGATTTTGAATTTGTTTCTCAAAATTGATTAATTCAAGATGGTGGCCCCAAGATGGAGGCCCAGTTTTCTGATTATGGTCATATTTTATTCATAATTGGTATGTGGGGGTTTTCAGGTTAGGAGATTATGATTTGTTTTTCAAAATCTATAAATTCAAGATGGCGACTCCAGGATGAGGGACGAGTTTTGTGATTATGGTCAGATTCTATTCAAAATTGGCATCTCGTTACCCCTTCATGTATATGTACAATACGCTAGGACAATCATTTTAAAATTAAGTTCACATTGAAAACCATGCTTGAGAGAATATAACTATTCCAGTAGCCAAAGGAATCTCAGAAAATACCCGGAATATTCTCAGGCTACGTTCATTTATATTGAGTGAATGATGGTTAGTTCATTATACTTTTAAGATTTTACAATGTAATGTTAGCAGATTGTTATGTGATTAATTTATCTTTATACGTATATATATATATATATATATATATATATATATATATATATATTTGTACTCTTACACAAACATACTTCTTGCTGTAAACCCGTTTTTAGAAGCAATAAAATTATTATTATTATTATTATTCAAAATTGGTGTGTGGAAGTTTTGGTGTCGAAGATTATGATTTTTTTCAATTCAAAACTCACAGGGAAGAGACCTTGTGATAACGATGCTCCACTAGAAATGAACAGATTGAACTATGATGAACTAACTGAAAAGCAAAAAATAAAATAACCAATAAAAAACTTTTTAAAGACAAGCTTTTATTTAAGCCGTGTACTAAAACGTATAAAATAAGTTCAAGTCATCGCTGACAATGATTTCATTATTTTTTGTTGAATGATTTGGTTTCAAAAAGCTTGTCGCGCGACTTGAAATGAAATTAATACTTCGACAAGTTTTTACTTACCAACCAATCATTGTCCAATGAAATTAATTGATACTTACTTTCATAAACACTTTTTGAAACCAAATCATTCAACAAAAAATTATTGAATCATTGTCAGCGATGACTCAAACTTATTTTATACGTTTAAGTGCTCGGCTCACATAAAAGTTTGTCTTTAAAAAATTTTTCTCACTCACTTGTAATTTGTTCACGCTCGTCGGTAACAACTTTTCCCGAAAATTCATCTTTTGTGTTGGGTAGTCAAACTTTGGAGAAAAAATCGCTCTGCTGTTGATGAACTGTAATTTCTCGAAGGAACCTATCAAACCAGCCCGTGTCGCCATTGTATCATTGTATAAAGAGGTATCTTCATACAATTATTGTATCTATACTTCTTTATACAATGGTGTCGCATATTCCGTGAATTTGGCGCCAAAAACACGTGTTTTCTGGTCATCTATTTCACAACTTCTCAAAAAGGTAAGAGCTAAGCCAATTTTTTTATGATATAATGAATTCGTGATGCATTTCTTCCTGGATATATTATAGCTTGTAAACATCACACGGTTGTGCAAACGAAATTTGTTTTCACCGAGAAGCATTATTTCCATTGTCCACTGTGCATGGTGACTATGCTACATGTTTTGAAGGCTATTTCATGTATTTTCGAATTATTCGAATAAAAAGGAATGCCTATCGATACCCCAAATCAAAATACAATTCAGCGATGATATTCTCACAGCATATCTATCAGGGCTGAAAACTGGAATCTTGATGATCCAGTACAAGAAGAAGCCGACCTGGATTACTATTTCAGCCTTCCAGATGATGAAATTTTTTCTGAACAAAAGGGATATTTTGATGCAATAGAGCAAATGCAGGAATTACTGGTGCTAAACAAATTGGATAACTCATTTCAAAATGCAGCTTCAAGCCCAAATTATGCCACCTACTGAACCAATTTGTAATGAAAAAGATCAGAAGAAGCCTGAGGTTCAAACCAAGAAAGAGGCAGCAGATGCAATGAAATACGACGAAAATTTGAAATGGAGCCTTGATACGACAGCTCTTGATAATCTCTCAAGATATTTGACCATACCTGCACGCTCTCAAATCAATCCTTGGACACCCCTAAGAGAAATTGATTATTTTTTTGAGTTATTTGGAGATATGATCGGAATATCAGTACATGAAACGAATATACAGCCCAAAATCTGAGAAGGGAATGTAATGAAAATTCCGTGCCTGGACCATCAAAGAATTGGACTGAAACAAACATTGACGATATCAAAGCCCCATTTGGTATGCTAATTCTTATGGCATCTAACAGAAAAGTTTCACCAGATCTGATGCAAAAAAAGAAACCCCGGCTTGACAGGAGTGAGTTCATGTTCGGCGTGAAGGAATCAATCGCTGCTGTGAAATAGATGGATAACAACCCTGTATGTTTTCCGAACAATTATTGCTCACCCACAAACACGTGTTCGGTACTGTGCAAATCTAAAGATGGCTCCAAATTGGAAGTCTCATATCCGGAAGTTGTTTCAAAATATAATGAAATAGTGGGCGGTGTTGATCGCTTCAATCAATTACAGGAATGCTACGAAATTGGAAGACGTACCAAATGGTGGCATAGGCTCTTCTATTATTTTCTCGATATGGCAAACATTGATGCGTATGTTCTCATGAAGATTGACAAACAAACAACAAAAGCGGAACAGCTGACATTCAGAATAAATGTTGCTAGTCAATTGATTGGAAACTTATCACCCTGAAAAAAAAGGATTAAATCAGTGTCTTGGGCAGATGAAGGAAGAATACCTGATGAAGTTACACTGGCAGCAGGCGGGGATCATTTGCCTGATAAAATAAAGAGCTATCGAAGATGCAGATTATGTTCTGAAGGGCACATTGAGAAAAGAACACGAATTGTCTGCTCTAAATGCACTGTACCCTTGTGACTTCCTCCTTGTTTTCAAATAAGATAATCAATAAAAAACCTTTCATTCAAATTCACTAATGAGTAAAAAAATGCTTTGGATGTGTGACGTAGGTTATTCGGTGAGTTATAGATACGAATGCTTGTCGTACAAAATTTTCAATTCGAATACAGAAGCGACAAGCTTCGGAATCTATAACTCACGGAATAACCTACGTCACACATCCAAAGCAATTATTCTTTACTTTTCAGTGCATTCGAATAAAAGCTTGTCTTTGAAAAGGTTTTCAATTGATTATTTCATTTTGTGCTTTTTAGTACTTGAGTACGCCTTAATATATGCGTTTTTGTTGAATCATCGTTATTATGAGGCTTTTTTCCTGTAACTCTTTAGCTATTGTAACGAACCTAGGCCGGACCTGTCGCCTCATTCCTTCTTGCCATCGACAACGATGATGTCATCCCCGGAGATATTCGAGAACAAATCCAATCGCGTCGCCGCGGATAACAACGGTCAATATTGGAAGCAACTGGAACATGCTGGTTTCCAACCGCCAGAATTGGAAAGGTCGAGAATTCTGTAACGGAGATAAATAGGCAGCACTCCAGAGAGAGTCGGTCTCAGTCTTAGCAGGCGATAACGTCGAGCGATACAGTGGCGTAGTTAGTAATATGAATTAGTTGTAAATTTAAGTGTGAAATAAATTAGTAAAACCAAGTTAAGTTTATTTTCGTTACACTATCTAGAGATGAACTCATCCGCCATCTTGGAGTTGCCATCTTAAATTTATAAATTTCAACTGAAGATCAATAATCTTTGACTAAATTCAATACCCCGACATACCAATTTTGAATCGATTTGGGCCAAAATTACAAAATTCGTTCGCCCTCTTGAATTTGTGAATTTTGATGAAAAATTAATAACTCCGACCCCGAAAAACAAATATTTGAATAGAATAGGACTATAAACACAGAGATCATCGGCCATCTTGGAGCCGCCATTTTTATTTCATGGATTTTGAAGGAAAGAAAACTCCTATGTACCAATTTTGAATCGGATCGGACCATAATCACAAAATTCGTCCGCCATCTTGGAGCCGCCATCCTGAATTTATGAATTTCGACAAAAAAATCATAATCTCCGACCCCGAAAACCCCCACTCACCAATTTTGAATCAAATCGGACCATAATTACAAATCTCGTCCGCCATTTTGTTTTTTCTCTAACAAAAGTTCCATAATGCATTGTCACTGGAATTATGAATACCTGCCAAATTTCAAATCAATCGGACAACTGGAAGTCGGTCAAAATTCACTTGCAAGATTTGACCCGAACATACATACATACAAACATTGCAAGCTTGTAAAGCTTGTAAAATTCCATGGAATATGATCACATTATATATGCAATTGGTACATGCCATATTCGCAAACCATTTGAATTATTACCAATATGTAGGAGATTTTTTTGAATATCTATTAAATATAAGAAAATAGATTTCTTTATAAGTGGGCGCTGGGAAGATATGATCCCAATACCCCCAAATCCTCATCCTTGTGAAATATTTTTTCCATAAGTGGTCTCTGGGAAGACATGATTTCAAGACCCTTCAAATCCTCACCCTTGTGAAATAAAAATTAATTTGCTATTTGCTCGTATATTCGGTAGAAATTAGAATTTTTTATATAAAAATCGTTACAAAAATTGATTCCCTTAGTTCGTGCCCACGAAAAAATTGGAAAAAAAAAATATTGTTTCGTTGTTTTAGTAATTTTTTTCTGAATCTAAAAAAATAAACATATTGGAAAATTGTTTATTATAACAAATTGTTCATTTAATAAACATTTTTTTCTTGAAGTGAGTCGCAAATCACTAATTTGAACACTACAAAAAATAAAAAACATTTTTAAACAATTACAAATTTTAATTAGGATTTTTCAAGCACAATGTTCCATAACGAATGGAATGGCAAAAAATATAGTCAGTCCATTTGTTAAAATAAATTTAAAAAAATTCAAATTGAATGGTAATAGCTTTTCACAATTCGGAACAATAATAATACCTACTTAAAAAAACTCAAATAAATCATAATTAATAGATCATAACAATTCAAAATACCGCAAGTTGATAATCTCATTGAGTATAGTTATCAAAAAGTCTACACAACGCGAAATAATTGTAGGAACTCTGAAAAAATTGTTAATTTACAATAGTCTCATTGATTTGTTGAAAATATGAACAGGATGTTCATAAAATCAATCTATCATACCCCATGACAGGTTTTAATGACAAAAAACACTAATTTCAAAGTGTCTTTCCAAAAGAAATCATCCTAACTTCTTCCATCTTTGCAAAGTGAGATTGCTTCTTGAAAATGTGTTTCCCATTTCTTCCGGTCTTTCTGATGATCGTGGAAGCGTGAAATAGATTTTCGTCACCAAAAAATGTATTAAAGACCTAGTGAATTTCCGGTGAGTACTTTTTTTTGGAAAACATTCTTCTTTGCCTCATTCATCTTTAGGAGTTCTTGATTGGGACTGGAATAGAAAATCAAATAACTATCTGAAAGAAAATGCAAATTTTCAATTCCAGATATTTTTTTTTTGAGTTGGGGTCTTTTCAGAATATCTATCAGATGTAGTTCAATGTCCAGCGTGGCTTTAGTCGGGGAAGTAGTTGTTTTTTGTTAGACATTCCCAAAAAATAACTTCATTTTTATCGTGGATTTTCCAATTCACAGAAAAATATTTCTATTCAATATTCAATTGAGAATGTTTCACTCTTCAATAGTCTCATTTTATGAAGAATGTGTGAAAATGTTTTCCTACGGATTTTTTTCCTTCAAGTGTCTTGATAATACCATACTTTTTTTCAATTTTTGAATTGATATTTAATAATATACGAAAATGCAATGGTCAGTTTCAAAGCAGCGTAACGGCACAGCGCTCACCGAGCGGAGCCCTAATTTCCACATCAAATGAAAAGTATTGAAAAAAAAACAAGGTTTTATAAAAATGCACTAAAAAAAAAATTCTTCAATTCAGGTTATTCTGTGAGTAGCAGATTCAAAATCTTGCCGCGCCAGAATAGCCACTTTATATTCGCGGCAAGCTTTTGGTTCTGCTGCTCACAGAATAACCTAAGTCAAATATTTTAGCACATTTGTATAAAAGCTTGTCTAATTTTTTTTAGTCATTTGTATTCAATTCTTTTGAGTCATTCATTAAATCCGTTATCTTATTGAATTCCGACAAAAATTGATAATCTCCGACCCCAAGATCACCCACACACCAATTTTGGATGGAATCGAACTATAATCACAAAACTCGTCGCCATCTTGAATTCGTTAATTTTGACAAAAAAATCCTGATCTACGACTTAAAAACCCCCACTTATCAATTTTCATTGGAATTGGGCTATAACCACAAAACTATTCGCCATAGTGGAGCCACCATCTTGAATTTATGAATTTTGACAAGAAATTCGTGATCTCTTTCTCCGAAAACCCCCACTTACCAATTTTGAATAGAATAGAACTATAATAACAAAACTCGTCTGCCATATTAGATCCACCATTTTGTTTTTTATCTAGCAAAAATTCCATAATGCATTGATTGTCATCGGAATTATGAACGAATTTCACGTTAATCAGACTTCTATAAGTGGTCAAATTTAACTTGTAAGATTTGGTCACTAACCCATAGACAGAAATCGGGACAGGTGAAACTAAATAAAAGCTTGTAATAATAGAGAAGAAGTTCAGGGAGTCGACTTTTTATCGGAAATGTCCTTTTTTTTAATAACCTTAGTTTTCGAGTTATTTGCAAAAAACTAGACCCTTTTTTTAATTTTTAATTGTTTATAACTCTTGCAATTGTTTATGTGCGGGTTTGAAACTTCCGCACATTTTTCTCGCTGTCATTTCGAATCCAATGAGTCCTTACACGTATTTCAATTCGCAGTAGCAAGTATTAACACGTTTTTGAAATGATGAACCAGTGTATTTGTTTTAGTAACATTCACGAATAAATGGAAACCTTATTGATATTTCAATTACTTCGTGAGATATCGCACAATTTGACGGTAGACATTTCTGGAATTATTTATTGGGCCCTTACACCATAGTGGCTATGTGCATAATAGTGGCGTCGCACAACGAACGCAACATTCCGGGACTCGTGAATCATTTGACAGTTAGATGACAAGCCATATTTCGTCGAATTCTATCAAAACCGAGTGAAAAACTTGATGAAATATTAAACATTGTCGATATCTGCGAGCAATTCATAATATTCGTAAGTTAAACAAATGAATTTTATTAGGAGAACAGGATTTGAAAGCATGAAACATTTATTTACAACCTCAAACTGTGATGCTTGGAGAAATGTTGAAGAACTGATATCAACGGCCATAGTTATTTAATACACGCCCATATTATTAGGCAAACCTCAGTGAAATTAATATCCTACAAAACATCTTTGAATTCAAGTACCCTGCGTTGTTGTTGAGTTGAGCTGGATTCATTTCAGTTACTTTTCCAGTTATTGGTTGATTTGGTGAGACTACTATGTTCCTCCTTGCCATAAAACGTTGGTGAAAACGTGTGAACTCATGATATCGCTCAAATAAAATTGATCTAGTGAAATCGTAATATGAGGTCACTTACTTCTTCGTTTTTACAGCAGCTATCAATTTCTTTCTTTGCTCCAATTTCCAGGCCGATTTTGGAAAAGTATGAAATTCACACAAACTATTTTTTCCATTATTTGTACAATTCACAACGAATTCAACGTGGAACTATCAAAACAAATTTGACAGTCCCGATATGTTTCACATTTCTGCCACAGCGTGCGCTGTGATCGATTTGACTGTCCCCTGCAATCACTACGCACATAGCCATGACCCAACATTTCGTATATCTTTGTATTTGTAAGAGCGTCATGACATTACAAAAATCAAACTTGTCTAAGTATGGCCCCCAGTATTACGCTGCATTTGATATCCATCAGAGAACTGCTGTTTTTGTTAACTAACACCTTTCATGTTTTTATTCGGTACTAGCTGACCCAACACAAGTTGTCCTGTACAATTTCTATATTTCTTATTTTTTTTCTGAAAACATTCGTTCGCGTAGAAATTGTTTTCCAATGTTTTTTGTGTGTTGTTACAGGTTATGCCTGTGATTCTGCCCGCTTCCCGTTATTTGATTATCCTGTTAATCCGTTATCCCGTGGTGTAAATCACGTGCAGAACCATAATCATTTTCAATCTCGTGAGAGGTGTAGTCGCATCGACATAGTTACCACCAAAAATTACGATAATGGGTTAAACCATACTCACTGGAAACTGTACTCAAATCTCCAATTGCATTTTCTCAAAACTACTACGCAGAAGAAAAACTACACGATTGTCCCATCATCCCATTATCCCGTTAACCCGTGGTTATTCCGTTAACCCAATTTCACGTTTACCAGTTTCCTTTTATCTCGTTAACCCGTGATTTTTCCGTTATGCCGTTCTTTCCATTATCCCGTTAACCCGTTTCCCGTCAATCCGTTTCCCGTTATTCCATTATCCCGTTAACCCGTTATCCCGTTAACTCGTGGTTATCCCGTTATCCCATTAATCCGTTGTTCCATCATCCCGTTATGGATAACGCAAAAATATTATCATCGCTCAAATATCTGTGTATAGCAATTTTCATGGCGATCGGTTGAACGGTATAGAGGTTGATGCGCTGCAGTGGCGAGTCAAAGTATAATGGATAGCATAAAAACATTATCCATGAAAAAACACTCAGATGTGCAAACTTTAAAAAAAAAGTTGATAGGTGTCAAGGGACACCCGGATGGAACGAAGTTCCTTTCGATTAATTAGTGAAGGAATTGTAATTTTTTTTTTTTTAAGTTATAATAATATTTTTTTATTATTAACAAATATAACGTAATATAAACTTAATCAGTAGGCTCAATTTCAGTACATACGCATTGATATTGTGATATTAAATTATAATTTGCTTTTAAATTTATTAAAGTTATGACGCGTACACTTGCTAAACACACAATAATGGAGAGATTAAAACGCGTATGACTTGGTTAGCACAATAGTAAAGGGAGGTTATAATGCGTACTTGCTAAAAATACATAAGCATTTATTATTGTCTGTATAAAATCTCTACTTACCTAACTCCATCAGCAATATCCGGAACTTGTGCAGAAACACTGTCAGGATTCATTATTGTTATTATTTTTTATTATTTATCATGTACAAAAACCTGTATACACTCAACAAAAATAATCGTCGCGACACCACACTGTTCAATGCGAAATAGAAAGACGAAACGAAAATAACTGGCTTGCTTTCTATGAGAGAGAGAGAGAGAGAGACAGACAGAGAAACACGCGCACGCCGTACGGCTTACAACTACAGCAAAAAGTGTCGTTACAACTTTTGGTCTTAATTTATTCAGTCTAGCCCCCTTTCGCAACGCGCGATAAGGAACTTGGTTCCAAAAACAACCAAATATGTCGTTCCTATCGTTGGTTATGATCGAGAGTGCATACAAAAATTATGATATTTGCAGTTTGTCCAAATTTTCTGACTTTCCTTTGTAATTGTCCCAATTTTTTTTCCCTGCAAACGTTTCCAGTACCATAATGAACAAAACAGAAAAAGAATATCCATCGTTCTTATTGTGAGTTATGGTCTTTTTTTTATTGCTTTATTTAACGTCGGCCCATTTCTGCGACCAGGGCTAAACACCGACGCCGGTGAGCACACTCCCCCCAACCGGAAATTTTGCAAAATCCTCTGTTGTTTTCAGAGGTAGGGTTCTTTGGAGAGCTCAACATCTATTTACTTGGGGCCGCCATCTTAACGTTCCCTACGAAGAACGGCATATCTATCGTCTTATCTCGTGCTCATTGATAAAACGCATGCATCTGCGAATATGCTACTACGCTACAGTTGTTAGGGCATTTTAACACGCACCATCCAAGTACTAAACACGCCCGATGTTGCTTGGCTCAGATATCGATAAGACTCAATTTAATTCAGTAATATTCATTTTCGTAATAATTATACAAATCAACTATGTCTACTATATACAACTAAAATATATATATATGTACAAATTTCATCATAATCTTCCGGGGTAAAATTGGGAAGAGTTTGAAACTTGACGGGAAGCTTTTGGACACCCGATAGCCTCACTTACCCCTTTTGTCAACCTGACTAGCCACCAGTGCCCATGTTATGGTTTTGAGTTCATACAAAAATCCCACAAAAAAAAGGAATTTCCCGAATTTTCCCTTCACCCGGCAACTTTTCCAAATTTTCTTTCTCTACAAACCTTTTTCGGACTACTATAAACCTATGAATGGAAAAAAAATGCTAAATCGGTCTAGCCGTTCTCAAGTGATGCGCTCAGCAACACAAATTACAATTAATTTTTATTATATAGATAATGTCGATGAATACATGAATGAACTATACATATACAATAATACCGAAGTTAGAAAAACTTGATGAAATGAACGACGCAATATTCCAATCAACAGCAGACTCCTGACATCGAACCAAAAATAAATTAAACAGCAAACATTGTTCTGTTTACCGTAACCACATACGCAGCATAGGAAATTGAGAGCCTATCCATTACCTGTAGAATTCATTCCTGACGTATTCGTGGTAATTAAAAACTACGACGTACCTACTCTTGGGAAAACGATAAACTACGTTTTCTCAATCTCAATTTTATTCGATTGGAGATCCTCCTGTTCAACAGATTATTGTGCTTCACAGTTGATCACTTGTGGAAAATCGCGAAACATAATGTTTCTTTATAGGGCAGGAATATTTTAGCAATTCGTTTTCACAAAAGTAATTATAGTCCAAGAATGAGATATTGATTGTTACTTAAGTACGGAAAGGACGAAAACAAGAAAAGAGTCTACCGAAATATTTTTCACTCATAAAAGAGATTGACAATTTCTTATTCAAGAAGTGTTTTTCAATCCCTTCCAGAAAGAGCAACAATATTGAAATTATTGAGTTTATTATACAGGGTGTTACCGAATAAGTTTTCACGGTGTGATTCCTTGTCGAAAATTAAAAAGGGGCTTTTTAAACAAAATCTCTTAGGCCTTTTCTTGAAAAGTTATATGCTTCCAAAAATGAGAAAAAAAACTGTTTTCTTGAAATTGTTGAAGAGTTGAAGGAATGGCATTTTGTGTGCATGTTCTACCAATAGTAGGTGGCTATCACGTTTTGTTTGCACAACTTGTGACTTCAATCGTAGTATTTTGAAATCGAAAAAATCTAGTAAGTGGCTGTCAAGTCGCTTCGATGTCTATGTGGTAGTAGAAAGTTCAATTGTGACTTTTGAATCCTAAATATGAATAATTACACTAACGCTGAAATGGCCGATATGCATTCTATTTCATGTGTGGTCGTGCCAATGGAAATTCTTTGGAAGCTAGACGGCTCTATGCAGAGATGTATCCTCAGCGCGTGATACCTCATCACACAATTTTTGCACATCTTCACCAACGTCTCTGTGAAAGGGGGACTTTTCAAAGACGAACAACTAATTGTGGTCATCCACAAGTAATAAGAACGGTGGCACTGGAAGAAGATCGTCCGGAAATTAAGTACAAGAAAAATGAATTTTTCTACCCACAACACCAATTTTGATAGAGTGTTTCTATACTATAATGTAGCACTGATATTTCGTTTTACCACTAGTCCATCGGACTTGGATTCATGCCCTCGGCTTAGACCCGATTTCACCAACCTCTTTTAATGAGTTTTGTTCACCTTAAACTTAGATTAAGCTTTCTACACGTCATATTGGATTTCACCAGGAACTATAAACCGCGTTCAGTTCTAAACGGCGTTTCCACTCGAAACGGGCTGAATTTGGCCAGTTACGAAGTTAAACGACGTTTAAGTCATTAGTTTCGTGCACGTTTGACAGATGGTTGACATTGGAGATAAAACAACCTTACTTTTCCGATTTGTTTATGTTGGAGAATTGAACATTTTTACCGATTTCAAAAAGAATTCAGTAGTTGGATTACATGTGTTATTGTTAAATTCGTAGATGATCATGCCTTCATATTATTCTGTTGTGAAATGCAATGAAAATGCATCAAAAGACGACCGAATACGATTTTTCAGGTAAATTGTACATGTTTGTATTTTTTACCCTGTTATCAGAATTCCATCTGCTGTTGTAAGAAATAGAAAACATTGTGAAATCTCCCAGAGAAGGCAAGCAGCCTAGATACATGCCATCAAACGAAAAGACTGGTCTGATAAGTTAACGAAATATGGTAGAGATTGTTCCAGACATTTTCACTCCGGTAAAGGAAATATGTTGTACCAATGTATTCAATAACCTGGGTGCCGAATGAAGTCCAAAGAAGGAATTTATTTGATGAATTATATTTTCACATTCCAACTTGAAATTCATTGTAGAAGATATTGTCACTTCTATCAAGTTTCTTCAAAAACTGAACTTTGAACACCGAACACCCACAAAAATATCACAAAATATGAGCCAAACACGAAAGTTATCGGTTTTCAATTTTTAGGTTATATTGTCACTTGGCTTTGGTTCCTCTACAAAACAACGAAATCTATGCAAAAATGACAGAAACGTACATATTTTACTATGTTGCCAGCTTTTGACTGTCCTTAAACTAAGTTTCAATAAACTCGGTTTAGCTTTCGTCTGTTTGTGTCGGTGAAACTGGATCGAGGTTTATTAAGATAAAAATCTGAGTTCAGTGAGAACGGAGTTTGGTAAAACGCCGTTTATCTGTCTTGTGGTGAAATCGGGCCTTAGTATGCGGAGGTCTAGCTTTTGAATAACTTCTTTATATAAAAATTTGTACTTTTTGTCTTTCGTCTCAAGGGACTTCTATTCAAGTGATTCGATTCAAGTGATAATATAACTTAATATTTGACTTTTGCCTCTCAATTAGAATAATCTGATTGAATTCAATTTCCCTTTCCTCAACTTCGGTTGAGAAAATAATACACACAAATTAACTTCAATACATCTATTAACAAAAAAGGTAAAAACTATAGTACAGCTCGACGCTTGTCGAATAAAAAAATGGTCAATCATAATATATAAAATGCAAACGAAAAAAACAATCTCCTTTTGAGAATGAAAGAACAACAACGAATAGTTTGAAAATATTACATATCTGTTCTAAAATAAGAGGGGGCTCATATTTCCGATATATATATAGTGATTTCCTATTATCGAAATATAGAACCAGTTTCTTCCCGTGGCTCTCATATTTTATTGTTACCCGCTTAACTGACTTCCGTTTTTCCCAAATTAATAAAAAGTTGTGATCGTCTGAGGTTAGTCTCAAATTCAATAGACGAACTCCCAATATACTATGTTATGTATACCCCTAATCTGGTACTAATTGTGCATGAAGGTTCACTCCGTGAGTCAATAGCTAAAAGCTATGCAGCAAGTTAGATTTTCTACTTAAGCCAGCGACTTACCCCTGTAATCCCTATTTTCCTCCTAGGTTCGAATGTAATTCCCTTTTCCCTCGTAGCAGTCTGTGGACACTCGAATCAAATTTCTAATTTAAACACACGTCTTCCGAACTGACGATTAAAATAAAGTTTCCGACATCTACCCGCGATAGTCCCTGCCGTGGAACCATCATATATCGGAGGGCGATTTTCTTCGATATAGTTTCTGGTAAAACCAAAAATTCGGGCCGATCCCGGGGGACTCACGCCCGCGGCGGAACCCGTACGATCCCCTCTAGGTTCGCGGAAAAGCTTCCTCAGACCTGTAGATATTTCTCCATTCTGAAAAAGAAGCGAAGCGCCAAGTCGTAGTCTGATTGGCTAAGTCCAATTTGTCTTGCAGCGAATATAGTTTGCCCGGATGTGTTGAATGAATGAGGCTTTGTTTAATATTTCCAGACTAAATAACAGTTACAATGTTGCATATCTGTAACTGGCAATGACTCCCAAAATGAATGAACTCGTCTGCTCGGCAGAAATATATTTTTTATATCCGCGAAGACCCATTTATGCATTTCAAAGTATGAGCTCCCTGTTCCATATTAATTCCATCCAAGAACTGGAATAATGAATTATGAATCAAAAATTGAAATAACTCACCCTGGGACCAATAAAAAACAAAACAATAACACCTACAGGATGTTACACAACGAGTCCAGGCACTTTTGCCGTGAGATTTTCCTTATCGAGTAGACTTTTGTCAATGGAGTTTTCAAATGATTACCCAAAATGCTCAATTTTTGGAAAAAGTAATATAAAGTGACGAAGGATTTCACATTTTCAAGGCCAGGGAATACAAACTTCCATAACAATCATCTATAGGCCGAAGATAAGCCACATGCAATTCAAGAAGGTCGGTATCAATATTAATTTTCACTTAACGTATGGGTCGGAATTATTGGCGAAAATATTATTGGATCGTATTTTCCACTGTTAAGGCTAATTGGTGCAATCTATACAAAGTTTCTCCAAGAGCAGCTTTCCATTTCATTTGAAAATGTTCCACTAGCTATTCGACCACGAATGTGGTTTATGCACGATTGTGCGCCTGTCCATTTCAGCATAACTGCTCGTCAGTTCTTGGACGACGTGTATCCAAATCGTTGAATAGGCAGAGCAGGACCTCAACCTTGGCCTCCCAGATCTCCAGACTCAAACCCCTTGGACTTTTGCATCTGGGGTCACCTGAAGTCCTTGGTTCATACGACCCCCATTGAATGTGTGAATAATTCAAGGAAGTCATCAAAACGCAGCCGTGCATCTCGCTGCCATCCTTTTTCCGCTTCACCTAATTCAATTGCTAGTTTGTTCGGCGCCAACTCAAAATCAGTTACTTACATTAGTTTAGGAGCTCAATTATCATTTAGACTAAGAAGGTTTACTTTATAATTGCTTTTCAGTTGATTTTTTCGTCGGTTTAATTTTTTGTTAAAAAGTTTTTCGTGTTTACTTTTCAGTTCCGTAATTCGCCAGTTTAATTTTTTGTTAAAAAGTTTTTATTTTTCAATTTTTTGTGGCTAAAATCTACATATAATAATTTTCTTGTTTTTTTTACTTCCAAAATACTTCTTATCCACCTTATTCAACTATTACCTTAAATATATATTATCTATTTTATTTTTAATTAGTTTATTCCATTACTTTGTATATCATTCCATCCTCTCATAAAATATACTGATTTTGACGGATGTGGAACAAGAATAATGTCAGTAGCGATCTGTCATTGTCAACTACGTGCATTGGCACATACAGTGCCAATGTTCACTAGTGAAAAATCAATTATCCCCTATTTTTCTACCCGTAAGGGTGGCCTTTCGAAATCCAAATATAAGGTATACCCTATCTATTGAAAAAAGAATCATCCAAATCGAAGAACCCAGTACAAAGTTATGCCTGATAGAATCGGTTAACGGACCAGAATTCAGAGGGTGAGTGATCAATATCCTTCATTTTGCTACCCTTAGGGGTGGATTTCATCTTTTAAATTCAAATGGGACCAAACTAGAAGTACACCCTATCCACTGAAAAAATAATTTTAGCATTCAGCATTCTTCCTACCATCACTCCGCCCCAGAAAAAATGTATGGCGGGCATGTCTGTATCATCGTCGACATCGATACCACAAGTTCGCGTGTTCAGTGTGCGCAAATTATGATACTTTTAAAAAGTGACACGGGCTCTTGGTCTATAGATCATTCGAATATTTTGTGATATGTTAATTCAAACAAATTTCAATTTGAAATTTTGTTGAATTCCAACTAGAATACTCTTTCTATAATAAATGGTCCTATCAGAAACCTTCGCAATATGTTTTTATTGTTCACGGCTTTCCCAAATTGCACATGAACTTGAACTGCAAAATGGTAATTATGACAGTTAAGAAAACCGTTTCGTGTTCATTTCGTGAATCCGTCACACCTCCACGAGAGAGCGTGTTAGTTTATAAGCATTTGAATGACATGAAGGTTTACTATCGCTTGTCCACACTCAACCAATTTGTATTTTTTATAGATGGTATTGATTTTTCAGAGCATGTTCTTTGTTATTATCCCAACTCACTAGGACAAGTCCAAGTTTTCGTAAAATATGAACCGATTTCAATGGAATAATATTCAAAATCAACTTCCGTATTAAATTTTTTCCATACAAAATTATAAAAATTCACTCATTGTACTGAAGATGACCTATCAAATAAAACTGTATATTATCAACTGAAATACGAATTTGAGTAGTTAATTCTTAAACTTGGAATGTCCATTTTATACAAATTTCTCACGTATTCAAATTTCAAACAACAATTTTCCTTCTGAAAGCTTTCCAGGAAAAAAAATAAAAGTAAACCTTCGTCACCGGTGTTATTCAATCATTTCAATTCCCCACGACCTCCAATAGGAAGCTACATCAAAGTATTCACTTCTCGATCCTGCTTTTTACCAACAACATATTAGTTATAGCTATCGATCCAATCCTATTCAGTATTCATCATTCAATATACATAACATTCGAGGAGCTTTCTAAAGGAAATCTTACATAGGGGCAAACGTCGTTCGTTATCGCAATTTTTTTGTGAATTGTGAAATCATTTTCATATAATTCGATGCATTCACGGAATAAATAATTCAATTTGAGCAGTAGCGAACTGGAAACAGCTTAAAGAAAACTTCCAAAATACAGAATATTGTGAATTAATGTAATTTGCGGACTTTTTATTTCTTTTTCGCACTATGAATTCCTCAACTTCATTGGACAATTGCAATAAAACTTAAATAAAAAAATTCAAAAAACTCCCGACACAAAAAACCTCACAAAAATACAGAAACCTAGGTAGCTAACTTGTATTGGAATTCCGTACTTTATCATTTATGGTTGTATTCTGTATTTATTTCATTTACTCAGCGGTACCTCGACGCGACGACGCTTGTATCAAAATATTACTACTTATTTCAAACTTGAAGGGCCAATATATATTATGTTTTTACTCTTTAGATTTTTTGTGTCGGGGGTTCTTTAAATTTTCAATTTAAGTTGTATTGCATGCTTTATTTAATACTAGTAGACACGCTACGATCAACACTCTATCCCTACATTCACACCAATTAGTCTAATCGACAAGTTGAAAATGGTCTAAAATAGAGATACTGCTCTTAAAATTATATGTATCTCATTGGATCCGAAATAACGCCTAGAAAAATGTACCAAAAGCGTGTATTAGCACATAAAAAATTGCAAAAGTTATAAACAATTAAAGATGAAAAAAAATGGCATTTCGTTTTTTGCCAATATTTCATGAACTATTCATATTGAAGAAATTTTAAAATAAGATTCTGAAAGAGGAGGAAATTTCCCGGAACTCTATCTCCATTATTTATAATTTTAATTTAACGCTGAAAATGGGTCCCCACGCGACATTTTTAAGTTGCGCGCGCGGCGTCAAAAGCGAGTACGACACATTCATTAATTTATTTAAGGTATTAAATATATTCCAACAAGTTAAACGATTGTTAACTAACAAAATTTTCTCGAACTTCTGTCTTAATTGTAAATGAAAAAAAATGTTTGAATAATTGTCGTAAACATTTTTCGCTTCGTAGAGCTTTTTTTTATACATACTCAACAAATCATGCCATAAAAAAAAAAAATATTCATACTTTGTTTATAATAATTTTTGTACTTGAACAAAAATTAAAAATCCAAGTAATGTTGTTAAAAATTTTTTTTTTCTCTTAATCATCATATTATTGTTTTTTAATCAACACAAGATATAAATTGATTTGCAAAAAAAAATGTTCCCGCCATTTGTTGATAAATTTTTTATAAACAAATTTATTATTTCAATATTTTTGAAAAATTTTTCCCAAATAATAACAATTTTCAATTGTTTATAATCGTTTTTTTATATTTCTATTGTTTAAATAATTAGTTGGGATTTTTTTTTCTAAAAATCATAATTGACAGCCCTCTATGAAGTAACAATTTTTTTCATTGTTTATTAACCTACCAATTTGTTATAAACAAATTTTTAACTTCGTTAGATTTTTTTTCTGGAACTTCCAAAATTTACAAAAACAACTGTATACAACAAAGTATGGAAAAAAAAAAAAAAAATTTTTAAAAATCATAATATTTGTAATATAATGGAGTTGTGGAAAAATTTTTTTCAAAAATATTGAAATAATCAATTTGTTTATAAAAAATGTATGAACAAAAGGGTTTTTTTTTTGCAAAAATCAATTTATATCTTATATTGATAAAAAAACGATAATATGATGATTGAGAAAAAAAATTTTTTTTTCAACAACATCACTTGGATTTTTTAGTTTGTGTTATTATAAACAAAGTATGAATATTTTTTTAACTTTTAGGGCGTGATCTTGTTGAGTATGTATATAAGAAAGGCTCTACGAAGCGAAAAATTTTTACGACAATTATTTAAAAATTTTCTTTCATTTACAATTAAGACAGAAGTTCGAGAAAATGTTGTTAGTTAACAATCGTTTAACTTGTTGAAAAATCAACTTTAAGTAAAATTTCCAACGGGAATAAATTATTTATAGTGTTCAGAATACACCATAATTTTTTCAAATGAAAAAAATATATTTAATACCCTAAATAAATTGATTAATGTGTCGTACTCGCTTTTGACGCCGCGCGCGAAACCTAAAATTCTCGCGTGGAGACCCATTTTCAGCGTTAAATTGAAATTATTAATAATGGAGATAGAGTTCAGGGGAGTTTTTCATTGGGAATTTCCTACTCTTTCAGAATCTTTTTTTGAAATTCCTCAAATATCAATAGTTTATGAAATATTGGCAAAAAACGAAATGCCATTTTTTTTATCTTCAATTGTTCATAACTTTTGCAATTTTTTATACACGCTTTTGGCACATTTTTCTAGGCGTTATTCCGGATCCAATGAGCTATCACACATAATTTTAAGAGCAGTATCTCTATTTTGGACCATTTTCAACTTGTCGATTAGACTAAATACTTTCCGAAACGAAACACGAAATTGCGACATCTTGCCTTGACGAAATCTGAGTATTCTAACAATAGTTAAATTTTCATAAATATTATTGAAGTCGCAAGATTTTGGCCATTCAATATTGCGGTTTCGAGTTTCAACCTGAAATTATTTTCCCGCCTTTTTTCTTTTCTTTGATATTTTGTAAATAAACTTGATCAAATACAGTTCAGTAGGCGACTTAGGGTGATTGATTACAAACACCTTATCAGTTTTAATTTCCTAGATTAAGTTTTTGGCGGGATTCATCCTCATGACAGATCGGCTTTAGCAAAATATCAAAGACTTTAATTTTATACTAAGTGTCGTACTTTATTATTTAAAAATATTTTTACATTTAGAATAACTTGCCATTCTCACTTGAAACTATTATTAGTAATTAAAATGCATTAAACACAGTCATCGTATTTTACCATTGTTTTGTTTTTGTAGTCTATACCGTACTAATCATCCATACAATACTATATTCAGCACCCTACTCTATCATACCAAATCGTAATCATTCATTCCCTTAATCCCATTTAATCATCTCCCACGTTCGTAGTCCGTACCGGTCCCCACCGTGCCTCATTATAATCAGTACCATACCATATCAAATCGATTTTATTCATTGAGACCATTCCAATGAGCAAAAACACGATAATTTTACTTTGAGTGGGTATCCTGCAGATTCCAGGTGATGCTGCACCAGGTCAAGGTTACCATGTTCTTGCAATATCATTGAAGTAACATGATACCAAATTTCGAATTTATCAGACCTGTGGAAGTTGCTCACATCCCTTCATCAACTAGAAAAGAGCTAATGATCTTCAAACGGCTGAACAGATTCTCTTGAATATCACTCACCTTCCTAGGACCACGAGTTTATAACATGGTTCTACCTGAAATTAGAAAAATAAACCCCACAAAGATGTTCAGAAATAAAGTAAACAAATGGCTACTGAGCAAAAACAGGCTTCATACTCACCAAATGATTGATCTGAAAAATATCTTTTACATCAGAAAATCCTAGCAAATTTGAATTCAAAAAGTAATTCTTACCTGAGTGATTCACTTGTATATATATATATATATATATATATATATATATATATATATATATATATATAAATACTTCTCCATCTTTCCTAATATATAACTCCTGTTTATATATCTTACCGGATTGCTATTTTTTTATGTATAATGATTATTCTTTAAACTTTCCTTATATATATATATATATATATATATATATATATATATATATATACTTTTGAAACTTGTATGTTTCATCTGTCTAACTCGTATTAAGTGTATCTTAGTTGATAATTATTTAGCCTGAAACCCACGAGCTAATATTCACCACAGACAAGATTCACTAGATAATCTTCTGGAGTATTTTTCTCGTGCATTTCTTAAATCAAATAAAATCAAATAAAAAAAAAGCTATATATTTGTCATCAGGCACAAGTTGTCACTAATCTTTCGTTTATTTGCATTCAAGGTATATCTATTCGATCTATCTTTGTATCTGTAGTGAATAAACATTATTATTATTATAGCTAAGAACACTCTCGAGCAAGTCAAATTTCGAACAAAAAAAAAATAAACCAAAATCGGTTTATCCGTTTGGGGGCTACAATGCCACAGACACACTTATACAGATACACGGAATAAAATAATTAGATAATAAAAAACCTTTTTAAAAGCTTGTATTCAAATTCACTAAAAAGTAAAAAATAGTTGCTTTGGCTGTGTGACGTAGGTTATTCGGTGAGTTATAGATTCAAAAGCTTGTCGCGCAAAGTTTTCAGTTCGAATACAAAAGCGACAAGCTGGTGAGTCTATATCTCACTTCACATCACGTCACCTCACACATCCAAAGCAATTATTTTTTACTTTCTAGTGCATTTGAATAAAAGTTTGTCTTCAAAAAGGTATTTCATTTTGTGCTTTCAAGTACTTAAGTACGCCTTACTCTAGGCATTTTTGTTAAAGCATCGTTATTATGAAGCCTGTTTCCTGTAAGTTTTGAACAATCTAGTCCTTCAATGAGGAGACCATCTAAAGATTAACTCATCCGCCATGTAGGAGTTCAATTTATGAATTTTAACTGAAAATCAATGATCTTCGACTAAATTCATAATCTCCGACCCCAAAAACCTCGATATACCAATTTTGAATCGAATCGGACCATGATTACATTACTCGCCCGCCATCTTGAATTTGCAAATTTTGATAAAAAATTCATAACTTTCGACCCCGAAAACCCCCACATAGCAATTCTGAATAGAATCGAGATTTAGGTTTATGGTCATAAACCTTAATCTCGTCCGCCATCTTGGAGCGCCATTTTGTTTTTTTTCTATAACAAAAATTCGATGAGCCGCCATCTCAATTTTATGAATTTTGACAACAAATTCATAATCTCCGACTTCGAAAACTCCCACATACAAATTTTGAATGGAATTGGACCATAATCACAAAACTCCTTCGCCATTTTGGAGCCACTATCTTGAATTTATGAATTTTTATAAAAAAATTCATAATTTCCGACCCCAAAAACCATTTTCGAATCGAATCGGACCATAATCACAAAATGTGTACGCCATCTTGGAGCCACCATCTTGAATTTTTCAATTTTGACAAAAAATTCACAATATCCGTCCCCGAAAACTCCCACATACCAATTTTGAATAGAATCGTACCATAATCACAAAACTCGTCCGCCATCTTGGAGCCACCATTTCGTTTTTTTTCCAAACAAAAATTTAATAATGCATTGTCTCTAGAATTATGAACACCTGCCAAATTTCAGCTCAATCGGATGTCAGCAAGTGATCCAAAAATGCATTACAAATTTTGAACCGGAAAGAATGACAGAATGACATACGAACGAAGCAAGTTAAATAAAAACTTGTAAAAAGTCATTACAAAAATGTAAAAGCACCCAAAGATCCAACCGATGCTGGGAATGTTCTTCTTAACGTACAAATGTTAATTGTTCATTACTGAGATGACAATATTGACAACATTGATATCATGATATCCCTTGAATAGAAAAATTACGTCAAAGTTGCAAAGGTGATCACTACGTACATTAATATAATATCGTGAAGGTCATTATTGTTTTTCTTACTTTGAATAATTAATTCAGTTCTTCATACTGATGAAGAACATCAATCCTCCCACTTAAAATACATTGTTTAATCAGTACATAGCTTTGGTCAATGCTTCGATTTTTGTTATAACTGAGTGTGGAATATTGAACCAATATTTTCAGAATATATCCTTATAGAAGGGGTGTTTCGAAATGATGGCACAGAACTCGAAAAAGGAAAGTGAAGTATATTGAACTAGTTTATGCCCGCGGCTCTGTTATTCTTTTTATATTTCCATCGGTTTTAACTCGCTGCTATCATCGATGATAATCATTGCACTTGTTATATTACTCCCGAGAATTTAATTCACGTGGCACATGGTACACTTCCGACTAATGTGATTGGCTGAGATGATGAGGCTATCAAATCGATGATATTTCCATTATCACCGCATGTTGACCGTCAACTGTTTCTGATGAAACTTGTAGACTGCCAGTTCGACGTTGAGGAGTTTATTTGATCTGATGATGTTCATTAGAACAGATGTGGAAAAAATTTGCCGCAATATACGATTTTCAATGTGTTTGGATGTTGGATGGTGTCTTCAGTCGACCAGCACAAAATATAACAAATATGCACAATGGAGAATCAATTAGTCAACTGGACCACTGCACTCTTTGTCTGGAGTACATGTACGTCCAGGCAGTCTTGCAACTCTCGCAGTCTACTAAAAGTATTCATTAGCATTAGTAGTGAGCCCCTAACGATTGAAAATAAAAGTTCTTGCGAATTCTAAGAAGTTCACGTTCACAAAGGGACAAAAGATACAAATTGTAAAGTGTTATTTTGTGGGTCACTCGAATCGAAATACAATACATTTGTTTATTGTTGCATTTGGAAATAGGCCAATTCCTTCACAGTCCGCCATCACTCGAATTATCGCAAAATTTGAGAGAAGTGGATGTGTTCAGAACTGCCAGAAATGTCAGAATGTCGCTGAACCACATGTAAAGCCAATTAATGAAGAGCGTCAAAATAGATAAATAAGTGTATGTGCCGCTGTTGAAGCCAGTGAACCTTGTTCTAGCCGACAAATCGCAGATCAAATCAATATGATTGACAGAAGTGTTCGGAATATTTTTAAAAGGAATGGATACCATTGTTACAAAGTACAAACAACGCAGGAATTTTTTTCCAAGGACCACATTAGAGGGATGGAACTTTGTGAAACCATGATGGAAAAACCAAGTGAAAATGTTTTTTTTATTATTCACAGACAAGTCATCGTTTTCTCCACATAGGAAACACAATCCTTCCGTTGTACGATATTGGTCTCGGAAAAATCTGCATCTAAGAATTCCTGTGCGTACTCAATACCCACAAAAACTCAATGTTTCCACAGGAATGTAAGGAGACAATATCAAAGGTCCCTTTATCATCGATGGTAACCTGAACGAGGTCAAATATCTACAACTCCTACAAAATCAAATTATTACGACAGTTCAGCTACTTTCTATTGATTTTGGGGATATTTGGTTTCAACAGGATGGTTCACAATGCACGAGTGACACAATTTCTCCAAACTACATTTTCAGATCGTGTAATATCTACACGTGGTACGATCATGTCGCCCCCAGATCACCAGATTTATCTCCGAATGATTTCTTTCTTTGGGGATATCTTTGTTCACTCTTTGGTATAAGTTAGTTCATAATTCATATTATCTTATTACCAAATATTCCTAACCTTTATTTTACATAAATTTCATTTATCTTTAATTCCAAATTATAGCTACAACTTAGTTGATATAATAAATACTGACTGGGGGCAATCAAAGGCTTCTAGCCTGGTTTCAAAGTTTCCCGCGAAAACCTACAGTTGAGGTGACACCTACATGCCTCGAGGGACAGAACAGCTCGAACGGCGAGAGAGAACAAATCGGTATTTCCACATTAAGGTGAACGCGAACTCCTTAAGACAAAAGTGTGTGTATTTCCACGTTTCCACTTGAGATCAACTGGAACGAACTGGATGAGATAAAAGGAAGAAAATTCTTCTGGTGTTCCTCTCAACTGACCCAAATATTTCTTATTTGATTAAATTACAAAGTTCACTCGTAACCAGCGTTTCACCCAACATTTTGATCCTTCGAGCCGGATAGCGCTTCTCACTACCTTTTATTGCTCCCCAGTCAATTGATTATTCTGGACCATTTTCAACAACTTCAGGGAAAATTCATTCAGTTATCGACATAAATTTCAGAGAGCGACAAATCTTGATGAATTAAGGGGAAAAATCATGCAACTTTGCGCCAACATTACGCCAAATCTACTCACGATATGAGATAATCTCTGTTTGACAGACTTGGCTATTATTTGGCACAACAAGGTAGTTTATTTGAACCTTTATTACATTAGATTCTTATTTTTTTGTTTTGAGTTAAATTTTAGTTTATTTTTCAGAAGCTTACATTATGTTGAAAATTGATTTTATGAACTCCCTGTTCATATCATCAAACCAATCAATTCAACATTATGTTTTTTAATTCGTGGAATGAACATTTTCAGTTTATTTTTCACAAGCTACGTTATGTTTTTCAATTCATAAAATATATTTTATTTTCAAAGCCGTGGCAAAAAGGAACCACAACACTTATTTTCAGAAGAGAAATTATTTGTTACACTCATTGCAGCAAATAATTTCGTGTATGCAATGGAACGTCGGCGTCGTAGAGTCTCTTTCCTGATAAGCCAGACACATATCCACACTGAAATTTGCATACTGACTGGACTGAGCTTACGAATCCTGAAAGCGGAGTCACCTGATCTAGCTTGCTAAGAAGTTGGAGCAAATCAAGAGTGGTCCAGTAAACTAATTGATTCTCCTCGCGCATATTTGTTATATTTTGTGCTGGTCGACTAAAGACACCATTCAACATCCAAACACATTGAAAATCGTATATTGCGGCAAATTTTTTTCACATCTGTATTCTCTCACCGAATAAAACTCGTATAATGATCATTTATTGGTGATAGTACTCGTTCTATTTTCATCGGTTTTAACTCACTGCCATCACCGATGATAATCATTGCACCTGTTATATTACCCTTGAAAATAAAGCTTGTCGCTGTATTTTCAAGGAGGTAAAGCTACTTAGTTTTTGTTTTACTACCTGTGAGATGAAAATAATAGCTTAAATTATTTTTTAAATATCAATCCATTGGCAATCCCAATGCTATCGAATCAACCAAACGAATGTTTTTAATTATTTTCAGATACACTGGCCTTTGAGATGAATACCAATACAGCAGTTAAATTCTTCTGCGTAGTTTTTTCGTTACTCATCACCCTAGCAGCAGTATCATCAGCTCCATATTCTGATTATGACAGTGAGTATTCAACATTTTTTCAATAGTATAAGATATTTATTAACTACCAATATAGATAACACTCCATAAGACGCCATGTTAACAAAGTAAAGTCACGGAAGTCAGTCTGTCCTTTTTCATGCGGGCGATTAAAAACTACTGCGCATGCGCAACTTTTCAATTTTGATTCATGACATAAATATTTGTTGTTAGATTATTTATTTGACATTTCGACCAGAATACCAGACCCAACGTGAAAAGAAATGTCACAATAGATAAAGTAAAAATAAAGAGAAAAAGTTGGCACCACGCTTAGACAGTGGCGACATATCTCGCAACTGGCCAAACTGAGTTAGTACAGTCTTCAGTTACCGATTGGGATAAGGCGGTTTTTTTAAATTTGTTTCTTTTATATGGTTGATATGGTATATATTTTATAAGTGATCGATTTGCCACTCCTGTATTTCATATGAATGGTTGTATCATATGAAATAAAGGAATGGCAAATCGATCACTAATAAAATATATACAGTAATCGATTCGTAGAATCTGTTAGTTCGTTCGTGGTCGGAATAAAGTTTTAAAATCAATCTTTGTTTCATGATATCAAGAACAAAATTCAAGTTCTTATAAAACAAGAAAAATAAGTTAAACACTATAAAAAACACATTTGATTTTATCTAGGACAAGGTACAACTACAAACCAAACAATAATTAAATTCTGAAAAACAACAAAATTAAAAATATTCTTCAGTCTTATCATGAAATCAATCACAATGAAAACAAATTACATTTACAACAAACCCTCAATAATTTTGTTAATTTATTAGCACAAAGGAGACCGAGTAGGTATTACAAATAATCCAGTTTGAGGATAATCAAGTAGACCACATACTTCGTACTTCCTCAGATGGTGATAAAAAATGGAAACTGATGGATGGAAATAAGTATCAGTTTGCGAAAAAATTGCGGGCAGCGCCTTCATTCGCGACTGGCCGTACCAAAAACTTGGTGATCAAGATCGCCAATGTTTCAAACAGTCTCTTCATTCACAATTTGTCTATGGTGTTACCTTTATGAGAATTTGCAACAAATCAAATGAGCTCCAACATTTTTTCACGTGAAATAATGACTACTAGAACGTTGTTGGACGAACAAAATCGCGTCTTTGATGAAAAACGTGTTTATTTCTTAACGCATCGATGTTCAATTGTTTTGGCTTCACATAGGCTATCATTATTATCAATATTTGAAGTTAATAAATATATGCATCGTATATGCTTTCGATACTGATTCATTTCATATTATTAAACGAGTCATAATGTATCATATTCAGGATAAATTCATATTCAGTATAAATCTGGAATTCAAAGAAATTGTGATGAGTTGGACACGGTCAAACAAGTTCCTAGAGTTCCGCATCAACGAAAAAATATAAGTAATTGCATGCAGGCAAGTCGATCAAGACGTAGTTATTTCTGACAAGTCAGCTTTCAAATAAATGAATATGAAGGTCATATGGAAATTTACATAATAACATTATTCTTCAGGAGACAGTGCATAATATCCGTAAAATAGAACAATTATTTTCAAGACTTCGTTCCTACTCTCCTTTCGATTAAATTAATTTCAAAGCATTGGTAATAATGATGGAAGACCTAAACAGATTCTATTTATGGGTCCCATTTGGAAAGTTAACATGATTTTTCTACGGGATATTTTTTTCAATTGAGGCAATAAATGTTGGAGGGTAATACCACCCACGGGCTCAAAACTATGTTCATTTCACCTTCACTCAAAATAAGACTCAATAAAATTGATAAAAAAGTGTTTTTTTTAAATTTTGAACATACATACATACAAGATACAACTTCCAATTCATTAACATTTACTGTCAAACGTTCCGTTTGTCCAAATTAGTTTTTGTATTTGAAACGTAGCGCCTATCATTCGTGTTTATATCTAATAGCGCATAGGCACATATAATTTACATTGAAAAACCTAATGTTTTTTCTATAAAAAACCAACAGTTCAAGCATCTATAAAACACTTCATATACATTTATCTCAAATAATTTGGGCAGATCACACAGTGATGCACACATTTATTCCAATAGGAGAATTCTTGAACCATCCTTTCGAATTCGTTTTCTTCCAGAAAGGATTTGGCGTTAAAAAAAACTTTTCACGAAAGATATGGTTTCCACGTATTTTCATCATTGGTTTGAACAATCTTACTGGACATATATTTTCTTCTTTGGTGTTTGCATCCAACCATTTTTTGATTTCCCTTTTGCGCTGTTTTAGAAAATACTCGATTATATTCATCTAGGTCTCTTGTCCACTGTTGTCTGTCTCTATTTTGAGATAGAATATCTTACAGTTTTCTGCTTCTCCGCCTCTCCAGGCTAATTCATAGGCAGCAATGTGATGAAATTTTCTTTGGAGCCCTGTGGGCTCTTCTTCATTCCAAGATAATTCCATTTCAAAAATTTCCTATTTTATGAGATCTTTAGAACTCACCTTTCTTTTTTCTGGAGTTGCTTGTAAAATTTTATGTTTTGGGTCACGGGCGTTTCTTGTTTTCTCAAATTGTATGTCGCTGAACGGATCAAAAACCCTTCATAATCATTTTTGCTGAAGTGTTCCGTATCGTCTTACCTGCACTCTCTTTGTAATCTTCACCGTTATTCTCCTCCATATTGCATTTCCAGTCACATAAACTAGAAGCCAACTCTTCATTGGACGTTTCTTTCACGATTTCGTATTTTATTTCCATACAAAACAGCGTGGATTGCCGCCAAATGGGTGTAGTTGAATTCACAGTATTCCGCGGCACATTATCATGGATCTCTTTTTGAACTTTTATTGTATGCATTGAAATGTCATAATTAAACTACTTTTTTTTCGGTTACTATTGATTTACGAAATCAATATTGAATTAGAGATACATTCAAACACTACTTCATATGCATTCAGCTGTCATATTCGGTGATGTTATCGAGGTAATGTTTGTCAAATATGAGAGATAAGTGCCATGTGAAGTGGAATGAATAGAAAAATCGAATTAAACGGTTTTCTTCACATAAAGGATTCAATATAAAATTGAACCAGAGAAAGGTAGATCTCAGGTGAAAAACAACTACTTTCCTGGCAAATACCACGCAGAACGTTGAATGATATTCACCTGAAAATCCATGCATACTTCCATAAATATCAATGGACATTTTTTTTCTTTGTCAAATATGTCGTACTCATTGTATCACATCTGGTCATATTTGGTTTTGCTAACTGCCACGATCTAGAAAGAAGGAAAACTTCTAGTTAACCTTTACTAAAGGATGACCAGCTGTGTTACAAAACCCGCCCTAAATACATCGGAAATAGGTTTGTGAATGAATTCATTTATATTTTTTTATGTATAAAAATCGATATTTATAACTACATTAATCCTATTCACTATTAATAGATTAGCGGTAATTATAACACAATGTACCAGTTTCTTGATGTTTTTTGAGTAACCTTCCACAGTCTGAGAATCAAAATATAATCAGGGAAATCTAAACAAGTGTAGAAAGGGCAAACAGTTCACCCCGATAAGTTACTGATTGAAAATGATTCAGTTAGTAACTAATTATGTTGTGTTTTGAATTTGTCTATCAAAAAAATACTAAAAATTCAAAACATACTTCTCTATATAGTTTGGTTGACGTTTCGGTGACTATATCTGCCCCCGTTCTCAAAATCTTCTAAATCTCTTTCAATTGTTTGAATAATTTGTTTTTTCTCTTGCACAGCCTTTTTCACTTTTTCAAATGACGGATGTGAATTGAGATCTGCTAAAAAATTTGAGTGTGACGTATTGCTCATTTGATATATGGGGTCAGTTTATTAGCATTCTGCCATATCTCACTTTTTCTCCAAGTAGAGGTAACCATGTAAACAGAATTTGTTGGAAAGCAGTTATTATTTCTTTCTATTTTCTCCTCTCTTGATGTGGTTCTTTCATCAAGATTTTCGTCCTATTCCATTCAATCGTATGATCGCCATTGGATATGAGGATATGTTCTGCAATTTTTGATCTGGTTATTTGTCGATTTCTGATGTTACTCTGATGGTGCACTTCTAATAGTCTTGACGTTTCACCTATATAACTATCATAACACGAACAAGGTATGTTGTAAACACAGTTTTTGGTACTTTCATCGGTTTTTTTGGTTTTGTTTGTGTTAGTATAGATCTCAGTGTGTTTGTTGTTCTGAATGATGTTCTCACATCGTACTCCTGTTGGTTGTGTTAATTGTTTTTTCCACAAACTGATCCGGATATTAATTTTTCTTGAGAACAGATTTTATGAGGTTTATTTCTTCTTGTAGATTCTGGTTGGAATTGCAAACTAGTTGGGCTCAATTATTGAGACCTTTTGTCACACTGGCAAGATGGTTTGAGATAGATATCGGTTGGTATGTGTCTTCTTTCATAAGGTGAGTGAGGGGTACACTTTCTAGAGAAATTGAATGAATTACAAATTCAACATGGAGATGGAGTAAGTTTTGATGTCGAAGGTTTGTTTACTAATGTCTCTATCGATAAAACTCTGGAAATCGTGAAAAAAATATTAGAAAATAACACATGACTGAAGACATGAATAAAATTGGATGTCAGTGCCATCATAGAACTACTCAAACTATGAACAGAAAAAACAAATTTTTCAATTCAAGAACGAATTTTATCAACAAGAGTTTGGTATGGCGATGGGTTCTCCTTTGTCACCCATTGAATTATTACTCTATAGGAAATATAAATTGATGAACGCAGTAACTCATCGGGGTGAACTGGTTACTTTGCCCTTTCTATACTTCTATAGATTTTCTTGATTATATTTCCCTTTTTAAACTGTGGAAGGTTATCCAAAAAACCATGTCGGAAAACATCGTTCCTCCACGAAAATCATATTCATTCAATACTTACAATGTACCAGTTTCGGAAAGAAATCACGTATGGCTATTTTATTCAAACCAGAAAATACTTCACAGAATAGTAGAAGTGAATAAGTCACTTGTTACACTTTCAATTTTATACAGTATCAAATTACATGGTGATTAGTTTGGAATCAAGAAGTAGATCGAGGCAGCGATACTGAATAGGGTTTCTCATATAAGAAGTGTCATTTCCTATTCCAGTTTATACAGATGCACTACTTCCTGATCAGATCCATTTTCTCCCTCTGCCATATGAGCCCCTAGAGCCCCCAATCCCTGAAAAAATTGAGGATTCCAAGGGCACATAATTGTGGAATTTTTCCCACTGTCCGCTGGTATGATCCAAGGTTTCTCATTTTCTTTATATCCATCATCACACTCCACCAGATTTCAGAGAAGAGGTGTTTCTGGTTTCTCTCTGCAGAACCTGCATGTGCTCCAAGCCTAGCTTCTCTAGGTATCCTCCGAGTTTGCAGTGTGTCAGCTTTTCAGCCTGTCGCATAACTGAGAGTCTTTGTGCTATCATGTTAATCTCAATACTTCTTTCTCTTCGTTGAAATCCCCCGGAAATATGAGTTTCCTAGGCCGCAGAATAGCTCTGACTCGATAAGAAGCGTTTCTACCTAATTCATTTATTTTATGAGGCTTCCTGGCTTTCGAGCAGAATTCGAATGTCCTTGTTTCTCCAGTTCCGCCAAGATTGAACTGGGCGCATATTTTGCTTGGACGATGCCTGGGGATTTGCACAATGGTACGCAGTATTTGGTGAGGCTCGAAGGCCCCTGTTCCAGTTGTGGGTCTTACCATATTATGGTGTTTTCTCTCAGTATGTGGCTGGATTCAATGCTCCACTCTTTTTTATTGCTCAGCTCTGTGCAACTTCTATGAGGTTATTAACAAATATTTCATGCTTTCATTTCTTACAACCACGGGGCGAGTCATCATTAGGCTCCAACTCTGAGATGATATAAAGACTTAGGGATTGCGTTTTTCTGAATATGACCATCTGGAAGTTCTGCCAAATTGCAGCCGGTGCCATTTTGAGATTACTCAGTAGCGTTGGCATCTTCGCACCAAGTTCCTATAGTCAGAGGAACCATCATAACAGGTTTATTATAATCATTATTTTCATCATGAGTTTTGTCATTCCATTAAGGTCAGGGCTTTCGGATATCAGACCCATCCGCATCTGTAAGGTGAAATATCATTGGTCCAATAAATGGAATATTACCCCAAAGGTGCAAGCACGGACAAAATCTGATCTTTCCGCAAAATCACTGGCGGTTAGTCTGCTCTGCAGTTCGGCCAAATTAGCTGGAAAACTTATGCTGCAAAGGCTGGAGGAAGAACCCTAAAATAGAAATGTTCTACTGAATGAATAATTTGGCTCTCGCAGAGCTCACTTCATCGAGCTACAAGCCTCGATATTAGTGGAAGATATAATAACAGCGTTGATCAATGATAATTGCGCTCAAATCATACTTCTCGAGTATGAGGCATTTGATAGGGTATGACAAAGGCGGCTCTTCGAAACGGTCATTACTTTTGTGGGACAATCACAATGCCTAGAATTATATACAATCTCCAGGAAGGTGGTTTTCCTCCGATGCCACCATCTTCTGAAGGGTTCAACAATTTTTTCAAAAATTTATTTTATATTAATTTTAATATACCCAGTAGTATGTAACAAGTGACGACGGAAAAACTAATATTGCGAGAAAGCAATGTTCGTCTTTTTCCTGTTTAATATTCCATTATTTCCGTCTGAAGCTAATCGATTCAACAACCTATAATTGACTATCGAAATTATTCATATTCATTGATATTTCAATTATAGAATTGTTCTTTAATGTAAATTGATTCAAGTCGTTCTTCCCACAGAAATAAGAGGCCAATGAAAATTTGAAATGACAATAGAAGATTGGGGTGAATACTCAGATCAATAAGTAAACCCTAGATAGGCCCGATGCTAAATTTACATTGCAATGTTTTGAAGCGAACATAATTTCAGCGGGACATGTAATGTTTTGTGTATATGATAGAGGAACCGAAACAAAACATCTCTTGCACAGTGCCGTGCCGTTTTAAGGGGTTCAAAACAGTTTATTTAATACACTTCAATTGAGGGTTCACTTGTGTACAAGAGTATGTTTGTTATCCATGTAAAAAAAACTTTCACATGTCCGGTTTACTTGAAATTTGTCATGCAAGCAAAAAAGAATCCATGGAAATACAATTTGGTATTTCTATATGATGAAAATTCGAAATTAAAAACAAAATCTATCATTTATGGTCCGATTCAACACTAAAGGTATTCTCTAAATCACCTATAACAAATTTCATGACAAAATTCAAAGTGACGGCTGCAATTTTATTATCGTCTGATTTAGACTCAAAATCGTCATCCAAGTATTTTATGAGTCGTGGATTAAAAACTAAATGGAAATTAAAAATGACGGCTGAGATTTCTTTCATTACAAGCTTTTATTTAACTCCACATTTGTATGTATGTTTAGTTCAAATCTTGTAAGTGAATTTCAATCCACTTCTTGTTGTCCCATTAACATGAAATTTGGAAGGTGTTCATAATTCCGGTAACAATGCATTACGGAATTTTCGCTAGAGGAAAATCAATATGGCGGACGACTTTTGTGATTATTGTTCGATTCTATCCAAAATTGGTATGTTGGGGTTTTCGGGGACAGGGATCACGAATTTTTTGTCAAAATTCATATATTCGAAATGGCAGCTCTAATACAAGTTTTGTGGTTATAGCCCGATTTCAATAAAAATTGGTATATGGGGGTTTGTCGGAGATCATGATTTTCTCGTCAAAATCCATGAATTCAAGATGGCGGCTCCAAAATGGCGACGAGTTTGATGATTATAGCCTGATTCCATTCAAAATTAGTGTGTGGGGGTTTTTGGGGTCGGACATCATGATGTTTTTGTCAAAATTCATGAATTCACGATGATGGCTCCGAAATGGCGACGTGTTTTGTTATTATGGCTAGATTTCATTCAAAATTGGTATGTGGCTTTTTTGGGGTCGGAGATTATCAATTTTTTGTCAGAATTCAATAAGATGACAGATTACATGAATAACTAGAAAGAATTGAATGAAAAGGATTAACAAGAAATTTTTAGGACAAGCTTCCATACCCATGCACTGAAAAGGAAAAAATAATGCTTTTGTTTGACCTAGGTTATTCTGTTAGTAGCAGATTCAAAAGCTTGCCGTGAATATTGAATAGGTATTCTTGCGCGGCATGATTTTGAATCCGCTACTCAGAGAATAACCTATGTCAAACAATTGAAGAAATATTTTTTTCCTTTTTAGTGCATTTATATAAAAGCTTGTCTTAATTTTTTGTATTTTAAATTTCAACTCAAAATAATACCTATATGGGGGTTTACACGGCAAGAAAAGTACAGAGGACTAGATGGCATGAAAGTAGTAAAATATGACGTCACCTCCTCAGAGTATTAGGTATAGCTTGTACAAGAAGTCTGCGTGAATTCATAGATATGCATTTTACAAATGTCTTTAGCACTGCATGCCAAAACCTCTCGAAGTTTGGAGAACAGCTTTATTGCAGATAAATATTTGGAATAACAAAGTAAACAATATATGTATATTTTTAAATATTTTATTAAAAGAAAATTAATCAAGTATAAAATTCAGTTTTTTGTATGTATGTATTGAATAATAAAAGCGATGGACAATAAAAATGTTTTCATTTCGGCGACTCTTAATGTGCTGAATTGATCTAGGAACAATACTTCATTATTAAAAGCTCAACAGGTTAGTATCCTATTATAGTGCGAAAAAATCGCATATGCATGTATGAGTGAAAATATTAATGGTCAGTACATTTCAGCATTACATGAAAATATAATTTTTAATACATATATAACATCATTAACAACTATTTGGGAATAAATATCAAGTCAGTGTTGCACATCATTGTATGCCTCACACTCAACAATTTGTATGCACCAAATAAACATAAAATATGAGAAAAGATTTTGCTTTTTTGCAGCTACATTTAACCTAGAAGGGGTTGAAAGTTTGTAGGAGTACTGTTAGATTTTAGGTTTGGGTCACAGAAATTGATATTTGGTGTATTCGTTGCAAATGAAGAAATACGTGTTTCTGTTTTTGTAAATTCAACCCCTAAAGGGGTGAAATGGGGATTGCAAGTTTGTATAGGAGTGCCGTTAGTTTTTAAGTTGGGGACATAAAAATAGGTGTTTCAGGTCGTTTTAACTAATAAACAAATGAGAGTTTCAGTGTTTAGAATTTTTTATCAGGGTTCCGTTAGTTTTAAACTTAAGGTCATGAAAATTGGTGTTGGCTCTCTTGTAACAAATAAATAAATGGTGTTCAACCTCATTTGAAAATTTGTTTCCATCCCACTCAATTTTCTTTCTAATCGACATTTCATCGAAAACAAGGTTACAAATTAATTTATATCTTTCAGCTTCTCTTGCTTTTGATTTCAATGCTTCTAAAGCTTCCTGAGAAAAACCAGGTGAAGCATCAACAGTTTGGTACCATTTCCTCAGAGTACGAGTATGTGGCAAACGTTTGCAGAACATACTCATATGCCTTCTTAGAATAAAAACTCAAAGTTAAGGCAAATTTCCTGAGTTCTGGAGAATATTTTTCGTTCAGGAGCTCCATAAATAACGCATTCAAACACTCCGGTACTGAGGCCTGAAAATATTATGAGGAATTAAATTATGGTATTTCCAGTTTTTGTAAAAATTTATAATTCAAGTTTATTTTATTTTATTGGTTTGAGAACACATATTGAAAATGATCAAATAATTGGTTTTTGTAAAATATTAAAAATTATTTTTTTTTTATTTCATTGCTTTGAGAACATGTATTAAAAATAATTGTCATGGTTTAGTAGTTCAACAGACTAAATATCATTCGAACGTACTCTTCACTCCACTGAAGTTTCACAACTTTTGTAATTATTATCAAATTTTGGGAAAATCATGTCTATCTCTACTGGCCTAAGAAGAGTAGACCATATTCACTAATTCTTCATGAGTTAAATTCATTATTAACAATTAGACGTGTACAATTATTGAAAGTACACAGATGTGTCAAATTTTACGACAGCGGCCTACTCGATTGCACAAACCCTATAACGACATAAAGCTTTAGAAGAATGCCATGCAAAAAATATAATATTTGTAAAAGTCGAGTTATTGCCATTTGTACTTTGTCATTTTAAAAACATCGTAGAAGGCGATGGAACATCCTATAAATGTATTTTCACTACCATTGGGTTTTTTAGACCAAATCCATCATCAATTATCTGGGAGAGTTGAGTGGGAAACAAATAAGTGAATTAGGCTAATTGGATTTGATGAATAATTGAGCCCGCATTCTAATTTCGTCTTTCGTGATCTATGTTGATAAATATTCGGGCTAATAAAAAACACTTCATAGGATCGATAACCAAAAATATTTGATAGTATACACTATGAATATATAAAGGAGAAATGTAACAGTAGTATTAATTTGTACTCTTCAGCAGATAAATAAGACATTGAAGTCCAAATTGAAATCCGAATTTTATTTTGCCTGGTTTGAAGCATGGCAATAAGGAATACAAACATATAACACAATCAAGTAATATTTCTTCGATTTTTTCGTACACCAAATCATCTTATGGGTCAGACTTGCTTGCCTGCGCTCAAAAATTATTAAGTTCAACAAAGATGTTTGTTTCTCGTACGGGGATGGTCTTTCGATTATAAAAATAAATTATTTATTCAGGGATGGATTGATTATTTTTTATCTATCTATATATATATATATATATATATATATATATATATATATATATATATATATATATATATATATATATATATATTTTATATATATATATATATTATATATATATATAATATATATATATATATATATATATATACATATTCTTATGAGGATTATTGGAAAAATATTTTTAAGGTGGTAAATATGTGCCACCGTTGTGTTTCGATGAGAAGTTGTCACAATCAAGTTTAAAAAACTGTAACCCGACTACGGAAAAAATAAAAATAACTAAAAAGTAAGAAACAAGTTAGGGGTTGATTGCCTCATCGTCTTATTGAGTAGACAAATCTAACAGAAAACAACTATTTCCCCAGCTGAAGCCACCCTGGACATTGAACTACATCTGATAGAAATTCTGAAAAGACCCTAACTAAAAGAAAAAATCTGTAATTGAAAATTTGCATTTTCATTCAGATAGTTATTTGATTTTCTATTCCAGTCTCAATTGAGAACTCATAAAGATAAATGAGACAAAGAAGAATGTTTTCCAAAAGAGAGACCAGAAATAATTCGTTACTTCATTTATCGTGGATTTTTCAATTCACAGAAAAATCTTTCTAGTCAATATTCAAAGGAGAATGTTTCCCTTTTCAACATGAATACCCCACAAGAGGTTATCTTGACGATGGAAGATAGTGACTGAAGTTTATCTTTCAGTCGCAGATGATTCCACATATGATTTTATGAACATCCCGTTCATATTTTCAACAAATCAATGTATCATACCCCATGACAGGTTTTAATGTCAAAATACACTAATTTCAAAATGTCTCTCCAAAAGAAATGATTCTACCTTTTTCGATCTTTGCAAAGTGAGATTGCTTCTTAAAGATGTGTTTTCCATTTTTTCCGGTCTTCCTGATGATCGTGGAAGCGTGAAATAGATTTTCATTGACAAAAATGTTTTGAAGACCTAGTGAATGCGATGCCTCTCTTGCGTCAATGTTACGAATTATTTCTGGTGAGTACTCTCTTTTGGAAAACATTCTTCTTTGTCTCATTCATCTTCATGAGTTCTCAATTGAGACTGGAATAGAAAATCAAATAACTATCTGAATGAAAATGCAAATTTTCAATTACAGATTTTTTCTTTCAGTTAGGGTTTTTTCAGAATATCTAGCATATGTAGTTCGAAGTCCAGCGTGGCTTTATCCGGGGATTTTTCAATTCACAAAAAAATATCTCTAGTCAATATTCAATTGAGAATGTTTCCCTTTTCAATATAACGGTATTATTGTGAAACTGCCAGAATACTTGAATTCAACTAAATAAACAGGAATGTCTGAGATATCAAATCAAAAGACTCGTCTACTCAATAAGACGATTATAGCAAACAACACCTAATTTGTTTTTACTTTTTATTTTATTTTTTTTATTTTTAATTTTTTTTTCCGTAGTCGTGTTACAGTTTTTTAAACTTGTTATTTCATTTCAAACTTGTTTGTTTTGAGCTTCGATTCGACAACAAAAAGATGAATGATATCATAGCGTGAGTAGTAGTACTTAATGATTGAACAATCTTGACTAGAACATTTATGATAAAACAATTGTTCAGTATACGGAATAGGATAAAGTAATCCCCCCCCCTTTACCCTAGTATTAACTATTTTACCTAACTTAGAAATGGAGATAAATCATAACGGAAGAATTCAATATGCATGGTCTTGTGACAGTAGAAAATAAAATTATATTTAAAATCTGCGCTAAAAAATTGCTATCACGGACACGACCGTCAATGACGTCTGCCCTCGCACGCCTAACCCGTTCGGGTAGCTATCTCTGTGACATTCGATTTTTATAAAATGTGCGAAAGTTTCAAACCCGTACATAAACAATTGCATATTCGAAAGTTACAAACAATCTATGATTCCAAAAAATAGAGTCTAGTTTTTTGCAAATAACTCGGAAACTATTAACGATAGAGAAATAAAAAATATAAACCAAAGTAAATTTAAAAAAAAAATGTCGAGACCCATATCTTTATAACTATTATTATTACTTTTTATTTAATGTTGAAAATAGGGCTCCGTTACACTGCCTTGGAATCGAAAATATTTTTTTATACTACTAAATAATGATTTAAAAATATTGAAAAATCTAGTCACTCGTGTTAAAAAAATCCGCAGAAATTTTTTTTTTCACAGATTTTTTTATAAAATCAGCTTATTGTTGATTTTTCTGAAGTAATCGGATAATTGTTAAACAAAAGCTCCCAAAATTATTTCTTAACATGGAGACTTTTTCACAACTATACTTAATGAGATTATAAATGTATTTTTAATTCTTGATATGGTTTTTTGGGTAACCAACCACATTCTGAAAATATAATAAAATATTTATCATGAATTATTTAAGCAATGAAAAAATAAAAGAAGGTCGATTTTTTTTATTTTTTCAACTTTTTTGAGAAATAAAAAAGCTTTTACATAATTGATTTGTTGAAAATATAAACAGGATGTTCATAAAATCAGATGTGGAATCATCTGCGACTGAAAGATAAACTTTAGTCACTATCTTCCATCGTCAAGATAACCTCTTGTGGGGTATTCATGTTGAAAAGGGAAACATTCTCAATTAAATATTGATAGAAAGATTTTTCTGTGATTTGAAAAATCCACGATTAAAATGAAGTTATTTTTTGTGAATGTCTAACAGAAAACAACTACTTCCCAGGCTAAAGCCACACTGGACATTGAACTACATCTGATAGATATTCTGAAAAGGCCTAACTCAAAGAAAAAATCAGAAATTGAAAATTTGCATTTTCATTCGATAGTTATTTGATTTTCTATTCCAGTCTTAATTAAGAACTCATAAAGATGAATGAGGCAAAGAAGAATGTTTTCCAAAGAGGGTACTCACCAGAAATCATTCGTAACATTGACGCAGGAGAGACATCGCATTCACTAGGTCTTCAATACATTTTTGTCGACGAAAATATATTTCACGCTTCCACGATCATCAGGAAGACCGGAAGAAATGGAAAACACATTTTCAAGAAGCAATCTCACTTTGCAAAGGTGGAAAAAGTTAGAATCATTTCTTATGGAGAGACACTTTGAAATTAGTGTTTTCTGACATTAAAACCTTTTGAGTTAGGGCCTTTTCAGAATATCTATCAGATGTAGTTCAATGTCCAGCGTGGCTTTAGCCGGGGAAGTAGTTGTTTTCTGTTAGACATTCACAAAAAATAACTTCATTTTAATCGTGGATTTTTCAAATCACAGAAAAATCTTTCTATCAATATTTAATTGAAAATTTCCTTTCAACATGATACCACAAGAGTTATCTTGACGATGAAGATATGACTAAAGTTATCTTCAGTCGCAGATGATTCCACATCTGATTTATTTACAACACACCAATCTAACATACCCCATGACAGGTTTTAATGTCTTTATGAACATCCTGTTTATATTTTCAACAAATCAATCTATCATACCCCATGACAGGTTTTAATGTCAGAAAACACTAATTTCAAAGTGTCTCTCCATAAGAAATGATTCTAACTTTTTCAAAGTGTCTCTCCATAAGAAATGATTCTAACTTTTTCCACCTTTGCAAATGAGATTGCTTCTTGAAAATGTGTTTTCTATTTCTTCCGGTCTTCCTGATGATCGTGGAAGCGTGAAATATATTTTCGTCGACAAAAATGTATTGAAGACCTAGTGAATGCGATGTCTCTCCTTCGTCAATGTTACGAATGATTTCTGGTGAGTACCCTCTTTTGGAAAACATTCTTCTTTGCCTCATTCATCTTTATGAGTTCTTAATTAAGACTGGAATAGAAAATCAAATAACTATCGGAATGAAAATGCAAATTTTCAATTTCTGATTTTTTCTTTTGAGTTAGGGCCTTTTCAGAATATTTATCAGATGTAGTCAATGTCCAGCGTGGCTTTAGCCGGGCAAGTAGTTGTTTTCTGTTGGACATTCACAAAAAATAACTTCATTTTAATCGTGGATTTTTCAAATCACAGAAAAATCTTTCTATCAATATTTAATTGAGAATGTTTCCCTTTTCAACATGAATACCCCACAAGAGGTTATCTTGACGATGGAAGATAGTGACTTAAGTTTATCTTTCAGTCGCAGATGATTCCACATCTGATTTTATGAACATCCTGTTTATATTTTCAACAAATCAATCTATCATACCCCATGACAGGTTTTAATGTCAGAAAACACTAATTTCAAAGTGTCTCTCCATAAGAAATGATTCTAACTTTTTCCACTTTTGCAAAGGGAGACTGCTTCTTGAAAATGTGTTTTCCATTTCTTCCGGTCTTCCTGATGATCGTGGAAGCGTGAAATATATTTTCGTCGACAAAAATGTATTGAAGACCTAGTGAATGCGATGTCTATCCTGCGTCAATGTTACGAATGATTTCTGGTGAGTACCCTTTTTTGGAAAACATTCTTCTTTGCCTCATTCATCTTTATGAGTTCTTAATTGAGACTGGAATAGAAAATCAAATAACTATCGGAATGAAAATGCAAATTTTCAATTTCTGATTTTTTCTTTTGAGTTAGGGCCTTTTCAGAATATCTATCAGATGTAGTTCAATGTCCAGCGTGGCTTTAGCCGGGAAAGTAGTTGTTTTCTGTTAGACATTCACAAAAAATAACTTCATTTTAATCGTGGATTTCTCAAATCACAGAAAAATCTTTCTATCAATATTTAATTGAGAATGTTTCCCTTTTCAACTTTTACATAATATTCGATTTGAATCTCCAGCGCTATGATTTTAAATATATTCTGCAAACAAATGCCCTGATTACTTTTATGAATTTTTTTTGCCATTACATTTGTTATAATATGACAAATCTGAAAAAAAATTTTGATTGTTTGAAAGGTTTTTTTATTGTAAGAACTGAATAAAAGTTTTGTCTCAAAATCAATGATTTGCGATTTTCTACAGTGTATAAAAAATATATGCATATTCAATTTGCTCATTAGATGAACAATGTGTTATAAACAATAATTGACAAATATGTTTATTAGATTCAAAAAAATTACAAACGCACCAAATGCAACAAAATCATTTCTTAAAGTATTTTTCCTTTTGGTACATTTAAAAAATCAAAGCGGCCATTTGATGTGTTCAGTTATTAACGGCTATATGTTTCAAACTATTAGAGATACGGTAATGATCTTTTGAAAAGAATAAATTCATTTTTCGAATCAGTTACTATTGTTGATGTTACATACATTTGTTTATAAAAATTGATAGTTTCTTTTGTATTTTTCGACATTTCATGATTTATTACCTATTGGTAATAGAAAATAAGATCTCAGCGCCAACTATCGGGGGACGAGGAACTGAGAATCACGGATAAGTGTTTTCAAGATTGCACGGGTTTATATGGCGTTTTGGTTACCGCTTCATCTATTTTCGAACTATTTGTTAAAACCAGCTGTTTCTTCCAGTGAAAAGTGATTGTGTTTCAATTTGCAGACTTGAAAGAACGTTTTGGTGAAGTGATTTGAAGATGTTTTATCTCCCAGGTTATTTTTACGATGAAACTTGGTTTGATGAACTTGGATTAATGGATTTCTCCAATCACCTGAAAACTTCGGATAATTCCCGATGTATCACCGAGGGAGAAGCAGTTTTAAACGCAGAACATATAATTTTATGTGGAAAGATGACTTCTGATCATGACAATATCAAAATGTAAGCCCTTTGCCTCCAGACTAGTGCTCCCTCCTCAGAACCACATCAGATAGATGGAAACTTCATCATTCAAGATGGAAAAGCCTTGATTGATACATTTCATCATTTTTGCAAAGCAGGAAAAAGTGGGAAATGCAAGCACATATCAGCTGTGTTGATATACAGTGCTAGTCAAAAGTCCGCTCCCCCCCTCGTATCTTTTGAACGGGTATACTTATAATAATGAAATTTGGAGGGTGGAAATAAACGGATGTAGGCTTCTCAACTGGTCATAACAGGTGACGCAATAGTCATAAATGACGTCACAAGGCCACTGTGACCAATAATTTTAAATGGGACCCTATGGCAAGTGACAGCTCGTTTGAAAGGTATTGAAAATACCTATTCAGTCATACTAATTTTGTTTGGGTTTCGGCTGATTTTGATTGATAAATTGAAGAAATACGAAAATTATAGTTTCGCATTTAATTAATAAAGATTTAAGAACCAGTTCTCATAATAAGTGTTCAAAATGTGCTCCATCTACTTCCTGGCAGTAATGCATCCTATTGCTAAACTCTTGTCGTACTCGTCCCAGTGTGGCAGCGGAAATTGCCCAACATTCTTCAACAATTCGTTGTTTCAGAATGGCAATACTGTCAGGTGCTGTAGCGTAAACCTTAGATTTCAAGTACCCCCATAGAAAAAAATCTAATGGTGTAAGGTCCGGTGACCGAGCTGGCCATTCGATCGAACCTCGTCGTCCAATCCATCTACCACGATATTCTTCATCTAGGTAACGTCTTACTGCACCGTCATAGTGCAGGAGCACCATCTTGTTGAAACGTTATTTCCAAGTTGTCGAATTCATCTGGATTATCTTCTAGAATTTCAAGAATTAACGCCTCAATATCATTTTGTAACATCTCCAGATACAATTCACCGGTTAAGTTAGCATTGAGAAAAAGAGGCCCAACTATGTGGTTTCCCAAAATACCTGCCCAAACATTTACTTTTTCTGGAAATTGAGTATCACGAAAGATGTGAGGATTTGTGTCACTCCAATACCTCACATTTTGAGTGTTAACATTTCCATTGAGAAAGAAAGTACTTTCGTCACTAAAACAAATTGTCTGTATGTAGCCTGGTTGTTGGTTCATTTCATTGGACATAGTTTCACAGAATTCTAGTCTTCGGCCGGGGTCATCATCTGAAAGTTGGTGCACCATTTTTAATTTGTATGGATGAAATTTGTTTTTAGCCAACACCCTATGTACTGTCCTTTGACTGACTTCACAGATAGACGCAACTTGGGCTGTGGAAGAAGTAGGGTTTACTACCATTTCTCCAATTATGTCAATTTTTTTGTCATCACTAATTGTTGGTCGACCAAATCGTTTGGCATCTTGAACACTACCTGATGCTTCAAACTTCCGGAGAAGCTCCCTCAAATAAACCCTCGATATAGGGCGATCGGGGTACCTCTCATTAAACAGTCGTTCCGCTGCATGGAAATTGTTTCTACATTCACCAATTATTAAGATAGCTGCTACTTTGTCGGCTACAGTACGTACCATTTTGCCTATGTAAACACTCAAACGTCTCGTTAAACAATAGCTTAGGTAAATTTTCAAGGTATAAACACTTTTGACAAGTAGAGAATTCAAAAACGTCAACCTTTTTGACAATTAACCAGAGGCGTACTTTAAAATCTTTATTAATTAAATGCGAAACTATAATTTTCGTATTTCTCCAATTTATCAATCAAAATCAGCCGAAACCCAAACAAAATTGGTATGACTGAATAGGTATTTTCAATACCTTTCAAACGAGCTGTCACTTGCCATAGGGTTCCATTTAAAATTATCGGTCACAGTGGCCTTGTGACGTCATTTATGACTATTGCGTCACCTGTTATGACCAGTTGAGAAGCCTACATCCGTTTATTTCCACCCTCCAAATTTCATTATCATAAGTATACCCGTTCAAAAGAACGGGGGGGGGGGAGGGGACTTTTGACTAGCACTGTATATTGTACAAGGTAACAATATTTGAATTGCCCAATAGTAGATATGCTATGCCGATTCTGGCTCACCCTCAGGTGAGCCAGAACCGACACGCTCTCCGGTTACTCCCGCCACATGGTCCCGCACCACCACCACAAAATGGCGGTTTCATGAGAGACGATTGCGCGGTTGAGGTGGGAGGTGGGGAGAGCTGTGATTTGGGGGGGGGGGGGAGGGGCCTGTGATTGGTCGGAATGGTGGCAGCCATGTTGTGTATGGGAGTGTGTGATTGAGAGTGGGAGGTGGGGAGAGCTGTGATAGGTCGTGGGCGTGGTGATAGCCGCCGGCCGTTATCCAATAGCCGAGCAGCATATTGAAATGGGGGTGTCAACCAATATCCGTCAACGGCATTGGTTGGGAGGAAGTGTCACGTGATCAGTGAATGGCGGCGGCCATTTTGGAAAGTGGGAGGAGCCAGCGATGATGCGGCTATGACTCAACCGACAAGTCTTTGCAGGAATATTATCTACGTCAGCACTTCTTATCAGTTGTTTATTTAAGCGACCGGATATCGGCGGCATCCTTTGTTTACATTGAGATAAGATATCGGCGGCGGCATCCTTTGTGAAAGAGTTTGTTTACATTAACAAGATAAGAGAGTATGCAGCTGCACGCTCGAACCGTGGGATAACTTCATTCAAAGTCATATGATTACTATTCGTATTTGTATCTAAGCGGGCTAAGGCACTGTCGGCGACATGGAAGCAGGACGGATAACTTTTAAAACGTCACCATATATACAGGGTGGATCGAAAGAGTGTTTAGAGGAGGAGGAAAAGAACGAAACAAGTATATATTGGAGTTTTTTGTTGAAATGACGTCAGTTGAGGTTATGTTGTCGATGACAGAGGAGTATACACGGAAATTGGAACAGTTTCATCGAAAAGTCAGAGCTCTGAACGAAGAGTTACAGTTTTATGAAGAGAAACGAAAAGTCACAAGAAAATTGAAAAAGTTGAATCTCTGCACGACACAACCATCAACATCGAAATATGATTCAAATGGTACTAGTGACTTTGATTCTGAACACCATCTTATACGTAGACATACCGTATGATGATGATGTACGTGGAGTAGCGGTTTCTTTCAAAGAAGGCAATCAGTCTTGGATTCCAATGAATCGAACAGCAGGACTTCGAAGGTTATTCTTCACCACAGACCTGCCACCCCACCTCGAAGGCGATGACAACAACAACACCATAATCGAGAAATATCAGCTCAAGTTTGAAATGAATGATTCTACAAGTACAGTGATGCCATGGAGAAGGCTTCCAACGGCAGCAGTAGCGATGACGTCACCAACGCCGCCA
>JAFIRS010005173.1:0-63850 GCA_018342105.1 Gonioctena quinquepunctata
AATAGCAATCAATGAGCGCGTTTATGGAACCCCTAGTACAAGAACTAAGAACCATGACTAGAAAGTTGCCCAACTTTTAACTAAGAACTTTGGTTCTTACTTGAAAGTTGGGCAACTTTCTAGTCATGGTTCTTGTACTAGGGGTTCCATAAATGCGCTCATTGATTTGCTAGTGTTGAATCCTTAGTTATCAGTTCTTGGGAACGTTGCATGAACCAAGGGTTTGAAATTATCGGAGAAAAAGTCCCACTTATTGATTCCATAAACTTTTAAAATGTGTTATATTAACAATTTCACTCACCTGCATTGGTTCGGCAAAAAATCTACATCATGTGACTGACCACACAACATACAAACACGATCCATTTCAATGAATACAAAACATTGGTAATTATAACTGAGTTTTGCAGAAATAACAATTCACAAATCATAACCTCAATCGGATTGAAAAGCATTCAAATTTTCCAATTGGTTGGAAGTTTCATAAGTTATATGTCTGTATTCCGCAGCAGTGTGCAGGTTGCCTAAGGTTGGCGAATGCATTTTGTAATGGCCAAACAGATCCAATTCGTTGAACTATGTCAATTTGTCACCATCTATTGTGAAAGTAGGACGCGGGAATCTCTACCAAAAAGTCTAAACAAAATCGAATCAGTACATACACCAGGGTTTCTAGGCATCTTACATTTGACCTTGAATATGCAAACGGATCCGTCCTGCTTCCATGTCGCCGACAGTGCCTCAGTCCGCTTAGATACAAATACGAATAGTAATCATATGACTTTGAATGAAGTTATCCCACGGTTCGAGCGTGCAGCTGCATACTCTCTTATCTTGTTAATGTAAACAAACTCTTTCACAAAGGATGCCGCCGCCGATATCTTATCTCAATGTAAATAAAGGATGCCGCCGATATCCGGTCGCTTAAATAAACAACTGATAAGAAGTGCTGACGTAGATAATATTCCTGCAAAGACTTGTCGGTTGAGTCATAGCCGCATCATCGCTGACTCCTCCCACTTTCCAAAATGGCCGCCGCCATTCACTGATCACGTGACACTTCCGTCCGACCAATGCCGTTGACGGATATTGGTTGACACCCCCATTTCAATATGCTGCTCGGCTATTGGGATAACGGCCGGCGGCTATCACCCCCCACAAACCCACCCCACATACAACCCCACTCATCCCCCACCCCGACCCCACATACAACCATCCCCACCCCTCTCACCGCCATCTTTTTCACAAACCCCTCCCACAACGAACCGCCCATGACCGCCACCATCATCCCTACCCCCACCCGAAAACCACCCCCTCACTCACTCGCCAAAACCCACCCCAAAATAGGGGTTGCGCCAGAACCCTTGTAGTCTATCTACTGCAGTATCTCTATTTTAGACCATTTTGAACTTGTCGAGTAGACTACTACATCATATGCTGAAAAATCGGTTCGTGCGATTTCTGCTATAAATGAACTATAACTATCGATCATTAGACTCATTTTATTCAAGATATTGATTTGGAGTTACAAAATAATACACTTCAATAATTCACGAGGTACCACAGCTCATCTCAAATATGTCACAAACTCAGTTACTACTGACATCCCCAGACGAATTACGAGAAACATTCACTGTTGAATCATCTTTGTTGAAAAGAAATAGTTCGCTATCACAGAATGATTTGGATTTAAAGAATATATCAGAAAGCAGAATGTTTTCGTTTTCAAAGTGGCTCCGGGAATTTCCCCTTGACGAACTAGGAGAACATCGCGAATTGAGACTCAAATTTTCATTAGAAATCTCAAGTTCAGTTTGAATCTGTATATTACTGGTATCCGGTTTAATTGTATTACCTATCAGTATGTTGTTGAGATCATTGATAATAGTTATTGCATATTTCAGTTTGCTCTTATATCTGTTTGACTTCTTCACCAACTCTTCATTTTGGTTATTAACTGAGGTATTGCCCAACTGCAGCAGTTTTATTGTCTTTTTTTCCTCCTCGTACATGGATTTGTTATTCGCCAAATCTATTTTGAGATTTCCGTTTTCGAGTTTGAGTTCTTTGATTTCTTCTACGTACTTTTTCTGCTGTGCCAAACACTTCTTATTATTATCAATGAGGTCACTTTCATTGAGGCGTATTTCTTCCTGGAGCTTGTGCAGGTTTTCCTCGAATTTCACTCTGTTGGCTTTGATAGATTTCACCAGATTGTCATGTCGATTCCGTAGATCTTCTAAGTCTGTTCTTAAAGAAGTGTTCTCAATTTGTAATTGATTATTTTCATTGATGACGTCTCGTATATCCGAAAACAGATCTGCCGCTGATTCGTTGAGGTTGGTGGTTCCTTTGAGTGTTTTGATTCCGTTGGAATAGTTTTTTATTTGTAGCTTTCCGGATGATTTGACGGATTTTTTCTCCTTGAACCAATTTGAAGGAGACATATCGAGAATTTTGACAAACTGAAGATTAGTAATATTCCGATTTCAATGTCAGTCTAAGAGACAATTCGATCAATTATATGTCAGAACTGTTCCATACCGGGCGTTCTAGAGGAATCTTCACGAAAAATGCAGTTGAGGGAACATCAACGCATATTAAAACATATTTTTTTTGTAAATAAGCAAACCTACCTGAACAAAAAAAAATCCGGTAGTCGGTCATAAAAAAATCAAATCTATTATTTTTCCGACTGTGGATATCCAGTAATTAGACTCGCATGACATGCCGTTTGGTGAAACTATCGTTATTTTTCCCAAATCAAAACGTCAAATATTTTCCGAGAGATGGACTTCAAAACGTACAAAGGCCTTTCTGCGTGGTTTTCGGCCACTGAAAACATTCACCATTCTCTTTTCTATCAACAAAACACGCCACACACCCTCAACCCCTTCAATGCTCTTGACGTATATATTCGCTAGCCGCTCAACTGCTCTAGACGTATATATACGCATCGAAAATACAAATTAGATAGGATTACTGTATTTGAATACACTTGCTGATGATGTCATTTATATCTCTAATCTGCGAAATCGGTCTAGTTAAATCTTCGGAATATCCAATCTTGGGAAATTCTCCCAAGCGATAAAAAAATTGTAATACTTTATTGAAGAAAAATACAATCGTGTTTGTATACCCTTGACCAATTCATATGGTACATATTTTTTGCAGAAATGCGTTGTTGCCGAGTTGGTTATTTTGGATTACTGAAAATCTGATATGGGAATTGTTCGAAGTGATAACTTTACTAATCAATCAGGCATATCGTGCAATGATATTGAACTTTGCGGAAATGTGCTATTGCCAAGTTATGGACGCTAGAAATCATTTGGTGAAGTTTTATAGAAATTTTGCTTGGAGAATATCGAGATAACTCTTCTGCTCAATCAATTTTTGTCTCCAGAAAATGCGTTGTTGCCAAGTTGGTCACTTCGGATTATTGAAAATCTGGTGAGAGAATGGTTCAAAGTGGTATATCTATCAAATCAAGTGAATTTTGGAAAAAAAATTGCCCTTGCAGAAATGCGCTGTTGCCATGTTATGGACGGTGGTTGTCGTTGAGAAAAGATTTATGGAAATTTTAGATAAATAATTAATATAAATCTTTTTCCAAATCGGTAATTATAATTTTATAATGCGTGTTTGCCAAGTTATGAGAGATGAAAAATAAAAAAAGATGAAAATTATATTTGAAGAACACGAACATAGATCTTCATCTATTTCGATTTTGTTCTTCGTTCTCCGTGCATTGAACATGAACGGATGCATTGTTACGAATCCATACTACGCTCCTGGAAAATGAAACGCCACTGGCCAAGATTCTAAGAAAACACAGCGAGTCTAGAAGGGAAACGAATCGAGAACCAGCATTACGCCGCGCGAATATTCGAAATGTGTACGAATATTCCAGCAGCAGAACTTACTAGAGCCAGGAATTCAATATAAGGACTCGACGCGCTGCGACATGTGGTACAAAGTACAGATCTGAGTCAGTTCGGAGGGTAAAGACTACACGGAGTGTGTACTTCCATTATTCCGGCCGATACATTTAGGCTAAACTGCACATAATGACGTTTTTTTCTAATCTTGTGCGGATTTTCTACAGCCCAGACATGAATATTGTGGAAATTTACTACTTCATCGCGGCTAAATTAAGCCTTGTCAGTAGAAAGGATGCGGGATAAAAAATTCTGATTTCTTTCGCACTTTCCAAGTACCCACCTAGTGAACTGAAAGCGTCACGGGAAATCCCCTGGAGGCAATCCGTGAACACGTTGAACATGGTATGGATATAAACTATTTTCACCATACCGTGGAACACAAACGTCACACTTACAAGAAAATCAGATTGCTGTTACAATTTGAACGTCAAAAGCGTCAAAGGGGGCCAACATAACTGTGATAGTTTTTTTATGAGTCCGCGATAGCCATTTGCCTCATACAAGTTGTCCAAAGAATGTTTCATATAAGAGATTTTTTTTCTGCTATCAAAATATTAATAATCAATCAAGTATGGAAACTTTAGGAACTGAAAAAAATTCCAAAATTGCAACTTCTACGAACTTGTCCGTGAAGTGCTGCTATGGCTATGGCAATTCTTCACAAACAAGTCAGTAAAAGTAGCATTTTTTGATTTTTTTTATCCTGATGTAGTTTTGAAGAGCGTGTACAAAAAAATTATTTTGAAATGAAATACACCGGTTCCCTCTCGCAGAATAGGCAGACGAGTACTAGAGCGGAATCGAGAATTACGTTTAACTGAAAGACATTACCTTAAATTAATTCCAAGGACTAAAAACACAACGATGTAAAGTTTGCGCGAAACAGCACAAAAGACGTGAAATCAGACATATATGTCGCACATGTGAAGTACCATCGTGCCTCATTCCTTGTTTAGAAACAACATACAAAAAACGTTTTTGATGTTTTCATTAGTTATGGTATTTTGTATATTTAGTCCAGTTAATATAAATGTCAATCCAAAATAAATATGATTTGTTTTCTTTGAATACCCAATGAATTGGCCCACATTGCTCTAGACGTATATATACGCACAATCTAAAATATTGCGCATGTGAAGTTATATTTCAAAAATCATTTATGCAGTGAAAGGGTTAATTACGTGCTTTGAGCAATTTTGTGTAAGGAAAACAATCGTTCTTTTATCGGTATGCAAATACATACCACGATTCCTACTTTTATCCACCAAAAGCATAATGATTTATATTTCTGATGGTGATCGCCTTAACACAATGGTAAAAAGTCAAATGTAAGATATCTAGAAACACTGGTATGCACTCATATCTGAGCAGGTGGCAACGGCAAAGAGCAACTCGCCCATGGAATTTGCTCGGACAATCTTCAGTACGCTCCGAACCGAATTTTATGTTCCGAAATTATCCGATCCTCTGTGTTGCTGTCGAATGAATTCGTCAGTATTTTGCCAAAATTTCAATTAGATTTCACAAAAAATGTTATGAAGAGAAAAGAGACAATATCGACGTAGAGTTTGCTTTTTGTTTGCTTAAGCGTGTTCAATTGTGATAATAGAAAATTGAGTATTGCGTTTTCATTTTGAATTATACATTGACTATTGATACGGTACATTCAGTGAACTTGCTAAGTATGATATGAATGGACAGAATGGACATCTGATTGACAAAATGAAGTGGGTTCTATTTTCTGAAAATGAGGGAAACATTCCAGGAATGGCCTATTTTATGTTAGTACCCATAAAATATAGTATGGTAAATAAAACAATAAAAATCTCAATTTATAAATGCTTTATTATTTTTGAGTCATTGAATTATTTTATTATCACTGGTTCTCAATACGTGTGTACAATTTCAAATGATTCGGGCGTCTGGAAGGGGGTGAAATTCGATTTCAAAGTTTCCGTACATACATACAGGAAAATAAAAATAACGGAAGCTTGCTAATTCCATACTTTTTAGTTCGTTCTAGAAACGTGGCATATTAATACTTATTTGTGTAACTTGTAACGATGTTACTATTTTTCCGCTATATTTATCAGCCAAAAGCTCCCTGTAAGGAATCAAACTCCTCTTGCCAGTAATAATAGGTCTAGAAATACCATTCGTGTTCGTGATAAATCCGTGGATTACATCTATCCTGATGAACAGACTGAACGCCTTCCGAAAATCACGCTAATACCGCGAGGCGTAGCTAAATAGCACGCACGAGTATAACCTGCGCTGGCTATCGACTTTCGAGAAAACATTATTATCAAGCAAGCTGGGCCACAGTTTATAGCTGAAGAATCAGTTTGCTCACTTGGCGTTGGCACTTTGATCTTTATGTTCCCTTCTGTACACTGCGCAACTCTGATTTTTATCCCTCGCGCATACCGCGTGTTACTGTGTTACTAATACTGACATTTTTCGGATACTTCAAAGAGCGATACTCGCGTACAGTCTCCTACGCATCCTGAATTCTTTCCCTGGAGTGGATGTTACCTTGGGAAATGCATTTGGGCCGAGTGAGCTAACTGCTTCTTTAGCTATAAACTGTGACTGGGCTATGTTCAAACGCCGACGAAAGAAATCGGTTATCCGATGGACGCCCGAGACAGCAGTCCAGTCGAGCCAAAAGCACACGCTACCGAGCTGACGTCACATCACGAGGATTCCCACTTAGGAGAATTTCACAAGCAGTCATCCGATAGAAGCCACCGATAACAGTTGAGTCGGGACAGAGCCGCAAGCTGACGTCACAGCACGAAGGATTTTACGAGCTGGGTAATTATTCTGTGAAAGTATAATTTGTATCGCAATCGACAGAGTCCACAAAACGGCGCGCGCATATAAGTCGGTTGAGAGGTATTCGGAAAAGGGGGGAAGCCGGCTATAGTTCCGTTCCAACATATTTTAAAGATTTAGTAGCTTGCCAAGCCTAGTAGAAGCAGTCACGCGTCCGACTAGTATCCAGAGTGTGAGCCACAGCCCGAAGCAGTCCACGACCGTCCCGAGCTTTGCCGAAGGAGTGAGATCGGAGTTTGGGTAAATATTGTATTTCGGAAATATTTTGTAAGTGCCCCAGGTGTGACTTTGCGCATGATCAAACCGTAGCCATCAGAGGCCCATGTTCACTTCATTGCGGCTCTGATAATTTAAGTCGTGTTTGAGATTCGATACGAACCACCACGTACGCCGAGTGATAGCCCGTGACCGTCAGACCAGTAAATCAGATCCGGTGAGTCATTTAGTTTCCTTTACAAGAAGAGCAGTTTTAGTGATGTGATACGTTTGGCTAAATTGAAAGCACGGGTGGAGGTCACGTAGAAGAGGTTGACATTCCTCACGTCTCAACTTCCTGCGCTCCGGCGTGACTTTGTAGACAGAGATAGGAAGCACGAGTAGAGGCCGCATAGAAGGGGTAGACATTTCTCCGTCTCACTTCCTGCGCTCGCGTGCTGTTTAAAACAGAGATAGGGAACACGGTTGGAGGTCGCATAGAAGGGGTAGAGATTTCTCACTCTCAGCTTCCTGCGCTCCGGCGTGTCGTGAATTATAAGTTAAAAATAATAGTTAACACGGTTGGAGGTCGCATGGAAGGGGTAGACATTTCTCACATCTCAGCTTTCTGCGCTCCGGCGTGTCTTAATCAGGGAAAGACAGAGAGGGAGAATAAAAGCTGACAGCAGCTAGGAAGGATAGGGAAAGCCAGCCCCACGTGGAACATTACGCACTGCTATTGAAATTAATCGCTTTGGCCGTCCGTGAAGACTTGCATTTGATACCCGCTGTTGCCTTGCACCCGTTTTTGAGCTTGCATACTAATCTGTACGACCCCCTTTTTCACAAGAGCTTTTGGTTACTACGTGTACTCCGCCTACGTAAACACAACCTTCCCGCTTTGTGTCGATTGTTAGTGCTTGCCAGTCGTATCTTTGTTGTAATAACTTGAGGCTGACATCAGCCGCCCTGACTGTTTTTCTATTGTTATTTAATATACCTGTTTATCCTGGTTCTAGAGCATTCTTTCATTTACTATCTCGAGTAGAATTTTAACATCTGGTGCGCAGTCACCACCCAGGTTCACAACCCAGGTTCACAACCCAGTTAAAGGCAATTAGAGCCCGCTTTGTTGGCCCCGTCACATTGTCACGACTATATTGGCCCCTGGAGTGTTTTTATTTACTGAGACTGCCCGGAGCAAAAGTGGCCTTTCTCACTATGAACCAAAAGGTGGCGCCCGAGGAAAACCGAGAATAGTGAAAAGCGCCAAAGTTTGATAGCAGGGAAAAAAGCCCCTTTACAAACTAGTGCAAAAATTCGAGAGCTGCAATCATGCTGAGTGCAACAAATAGACTTTTGGCACATGTTGCACACAACATTTTTTCTACGATGAAATTAAATTTGTTTTTATCAAAAAAAATTGTATTTTACAATACAAGGAATATTTCTAATTCTTGGAATAGTTCTAACAATAAGATGATTGGTTCGAACCAACGTTTTTGTTTATTAAATGAGTTATTGTGATATTATGGTTTAGCACTATTGAGTTGTGTCTGGATAGCGTGGGAACAAGAGTTGTAACAGCTGTCAGTCGAAAAACAAATAATTTTGAATGTCAATATTACATACTTTTTCTTGAAATTCCACCCAAGAACATCACAAATAATTGGCGACAAGGATGGAATCAATTGTTTGTGATGTTCTTGGGTAGAATTTCAGAAATGAGTATGTAATATTGACCTTCAAAATTATTTATTTTTCAACTGGCAGCTGTTACAACTCTTGTTCCCACTCTCTCTAGATACAACTCAATAATACTAAACCATAATATCACAACCGCAATTTTAGAATCTTACTGATACTTCCATTGATCTACTCAGATGTTCTCCTCTATTCTCGCCTGGTATCAGAATATCGTCCAAAAAACTCACAACCCCTTCAATACCTTGAAGAATTCGTTCTAATGATTTCTCATAAATAGCTGCCATAAGTGATCTATTATACATGAAAAGACCCTTGTGCGTATAAATAGAAGTCAAAAAATAGGATTCATCATGAAGTTCCAGTTGTAAATAAGCTTTTGTTCTTGGGTAGAATTTCAGAAATGAGTATGTAATATTGACCTTCAAAATTATTTATTTTTCAACTGGCAGCTGTTACAACTCTTGTTTCCACTCTCTCTAGATACAACTCAATAATACTAAACCATAATATCACAACCGCAATTTTAGAATCTTACTGATACTTCCATTGATCTACTCAGATGTTCTCCTCTATTCTCGCCTGGTATCAGAATATCGTCCAAAAAACTCACAACCCCTTCAATACCTTGAAGAATTTGTTCTAATGATTTCTCATAAATAGCTGCCATAAGTGATCTATTATACATGAAAAGACCCTTGTGCGTATAAATAGAAGTCAAAAAATAGGATTCATCATCAAGTTCCAGTTGTAAATAAGCTTTTTCCAAATCTATTTTTGTGAATTCAATTCCTCCTTGCAATTTTGTGAATAGTGTATAGATATGAGGTGAAGGATATTCATCCACTAATAAAATCTGATTCAATGTCACCTTGTAATCTCCACAGAGCGTACTGAACCATCTGATGTAGGCACTGGTACAATGAGTGCTGCCCATTGACCATAATTTACTGGAGTTAAAATACCCTCTTCTGTCATTCGTTTCAACTCTGATTCTACTTTGTCATTCAGTGCAAAAGGTCATGTTCTAGCCTTGGAAACTTTTGTCATATAATTTTTGATTGTGAGGTATGCCTTCTTTCCCTTGAAACAGCCAATATTATTGGAAAAGACTTAATAATATTGCCTTTTCAGGCTATCAATAATATTTTGTACATCTGAATTGGATCTTTCCTGATCACCCAATTTATTGATTGATAAATTGAATAATTGAAAAAATACCAACCTAATGAAGGAGGACCTCCGTTTTCTATAACATATAAAATTATATTGTGCGTTTTACCTCTATATGTTATTGGTGCAGTAATATAACCCACTGGATTGATTCGTGAACCTGTATAACACACTAATGTTTCATAAATATGAAATAATTCGAATGATTTTAGAAAATTATTTTTGAAATCATCAGAATCTACCGATATTGAGGCTCCCGTGTCCAATTCAAATCCAAACTCTAAATAATCAATTTTCACCTGAACAAGTATAGCTTCTTTGTGAGAAAAAGCACGTTTTCCAGAGAAATCTGAATTTATAACATTAATGCTGTTTTCCTCCTCATCCTCCAAGTAATTGTATTTCATTTTCCTATTCTCACAAACAGTTGTGATATGACCTTTTTGTTGACAAATATAGCATGATGCAAACTTAAACTTGCATTGATTTTTTTTATGATTTTACGACATGGATTGAGGCAATCGTTACTTCATCAATGACTTCAGAAACAACGATAAATGCTCTAAGAAATAGATTTGCTGGGTTTGGGTTACCTGAAGTATTAGTATCTGATAATGTCCGATATTTTAAGTCATTCGAATTTTCGATTTATATCAAATTAACGGTATTACTTTCATCAACTCACCGGAATACCATCCAGCTTCTAATGGAGCTGCTGAAAATGCAGTGAAGACTGTTAAAAATATTCTTAAAGAAACTCTGGAGAAAGGACATATGTATAATTTAATTCATATACTTAACAATGTTTTATTAACTTATCGAATAACCTCATTGCACAACTGGGGTGACACCATTTGAATTGATGTTTGGTAGAAAAATTAGAAGTGTTTTTGATATGATGAAACCGGATTCAGATAATTATGAAAAAGGTTCAGATATGTTCCATAAGAATTCTGAATTATTATTTGAAAAAGTACGTAGAACTCGGAGTGTTCTAAGAAATACTATAAAGATCGAAGAAATGAAAAACTTCAAGTCAATGATCATGTGGCAGTGGAAGATTATAGGAATCCGAATAAAATTTCATGGATAAATAAAAGAAGTTATTGGTCCTCGATCAAACACCATTTTTATTCCTGAATTGAACAGAACCTGGAGACGACACATCACATCTCATTTAATGTGCTACTGGAATGACTAATAATGATTAGGGGATGCATTTTAATGAATAGGACTCCAAAAATGGCAATTCCACAGTAATTATTACCAATGATACGTCGATAGCGGAGAGGTTGAACAATTCAAATCCTAATGAATGCCGAGAAGGTAGTTTTGTTCAATAATCATCACTGATAAATCAGGGACAAAATTCTAATATACAGTCTCAAACAAGCGATATTTTAGGATCTCCATTTGAATTGATGTTTGGTAGAAAAATTAGAAGTGTTTTGATATGATGAAACCGGATTAATAAAAAGGTTTAGATAAATTTAATAAGAATTCGAATTATCATTTGAAAAAGTACGTAGAACTCAATGTAATTGGGAGAAATACTATAAAGATCGAAAAAATGAAAAACTTTAAGTCAATGATCATGTAGCAGTGGAAGATTATAGGAATCCGAATAAAATTTAATGGATAAATAGAACAAGTTATTGGTCCCGATCAAACATCATTTATTTTCCTGAATTGAACAAAACCTGGAGACGACACATTAACCAAATCATTGAAGGTGCTACTGGAATGACTCATTATGATTAGGAGATACATTTGAATAAAGAGGACTCCAAAAATGGCAATTCCACAGTAATTATCACCAATTATGCGTCGGTAGCAGAGAGGTTGAACAATTCAAACTCGAATGAATGCCGAGAAGGTAGTTTTGTTCAATCATCATCACTGATAAATCAGGTACAAAATTCTAATATACAGTCTCAAACAACCGATATTTCAGGCCCTGATAGGGATGTGGGAAAAAGTTCACGATTGAGAATAACACCGGATAGATTGTCTCATTAGTTCAGGGGGTAAGTGTGATATTATGGTTTAGCATTATTGAGTTGTATCTAGATAGCGTGGGAACAAGAGTTGCAGCAGCTGACAGTTGAAAAATAAATGATTTTGAATGTCAATATTACATACCTATTTATGAAATTCCACCAAAGAACATCACAGTTATTTACTTCTTTGAGTAAATTTCAATTTTAATATCGCAGTTAGAGCAATTTACCGTGGTAATTGGTGGACAAACTAATGCTACTTTCACGGAAATGTCAAATATGTCAACTAGTCAATTACATTTGCGTTTGTTGTTATGACTCAATCAAAAATGTTATATCAGATGATCAACATGGATTTGTAGAAAAAAAGTCTTGCGTTACCAACTAAGCGTGCCTATCGCAATGTGTTACCGACGCTCTGGATAGAAAACTACAAATCGATGTTATTTACACTGATTTTCAAAAAGCCTTTGACCAAATTGACTTTCACATTCTTCTCCATCGGTTAAAGGCATTTGGTTTTTCTACGAATTTGATAAACTTATTTACATCTTATTTATATGGTAGGAAACAATACGTAGAATACGAAAGCTTCCAGTCCCCTTTGCATACTTTCAGTTCCGCTGTTCACCAGGGTTCAATCTTGGGACCACTTTCATTCCTATTATTTATTGATGATTTGGCAAAAAAAATTAACTGCTCAAAACTTCTATATGCTGACGACCTGAAGTTATTCAGAGTTGTCGAAGACCAAACAGACTGCAGGAATTTGCAAGAGGATTCAGACTTAGTATTCGATTGGTGCCTCCACAATCATCTACAACTGAATATTTCAAAATGTTTCATCGTGTCATTTTCTGGGAAAAAAGAGATGATAGAGTTTCCCTATCAAATAGATGACAATATCATCAACAAAGTCACTGAGATAAAAGATCTTGGGATTAAGTTTGATTGTGAATTCACATTCTCTCTGCAAATCGATGAAGTTGTATCATCCGCCAATAGGATGATGGGATTTGTTATGAGAAGTACCAGGGAGTTTCGCAATGTCAGGCTCACATTGTTCTATGCGTATGTGAGGTCCAAACTTGAATATGGGGCATTGATATGGTATCCCATATATAATTCTGAAATTAAATCTGTGAAAGCTGTTCAAAGAAAGTTCTTGAAATTCCTGCTATTTAAACAAACAGGGGCGTATCCCCAAAGAGGGATCGATAACTCATTTCTTTTGAACTGCTTCGACGTAGTTTCTTTAAACACCCGTCGTATTTTTGTGACAATATCATTCCTTCACAAATTACTACACAACAATATTTCGTGCGCCTCACTTTTACAAAAAATCAACATCCATATTCCTTGGCTGAATTCTAGAAGTGAGACTACCTTTTACTGTGGAAATATTCGAACAAATGTTATGCTTAGGGCACCCGTGTCATTAATGTGTTCTAATTATAATTTTATCTGTGATTCATGTGACATCAATGTGAGCACTCTCAAACATATTATGGAATGTATTACCAATAGATCTTGAGCTTCTTATTTCTTATTCCCATTGAACTGTCGAGTAATTTATCGTTACTTCGTCAGCAGTAGCTTTCCTTCCCTCCAAAGCAAATTATTCATCTTTTTTACATACACGCATGTACATTCATTTAATTCATTCATTCGGACGTTCATGCATTCGTATATATGTGTGTATGTGTGTGTGTGTATTTATATGTATATGTATATGTATATGTGTGTATATACATTTTTTTTTATTTTTTCTCTTTTCTGTAATTCGTTATGTTAAATATTACCTCCTAAGCAATTCCTGTAATTGGGTGTTTATTGGAAATAAAGATCTATCTATCTATCTATAATTGTGTTTTCAGTATTTTTTTTCCAGGATCCAACTATAATTACGTATTATGAGAATATGATTAGTTGAATATAATGAACTTGTAAGTAAATATGACAACCATTCAGAAAAATACTCCAAATTTGAAAGAAAATTGTAAATGTATTCAGTATACAGCAAAATCCTGTTTTTGCTTGAATCACGATTCTAAGTTGACAAAGTCCTTGGTTTTGATTGGATACTTAGATTGACTGTCTAAACTCTATGATCAACCATTTTATTTCGGACGCCATCATGGATTCGGATTTTTTTTTCTTTGTGTACTGTATCCTACTAGTCAAGCCCTCTCATTTGATATCCATATTGACAGGGTTGTATTGAATGTCTAAACTCTATGATCCGCCACTTTGTTTTGGACGCCATCATGGATTTGGAATTTATTCATGATGTACTGTGTTCTACTAGCCGAACACTTCCATTTGATATCCATATTGAGGGGGTTGTATTGATTGTCTAAACTCTATGATCCGCCATTTTGTTGGATTTGGAATTTTTTCATGGTGTACTGTATTCTTCTAGTCAATCCCTTTCATTTGATATCCATATTGGGAGGGTTGTGAAAAAATATGTAATCCGCCATTTCAATCAGTCAACAGGAAGGGGGTGAAATTTCAATTACTGGATTACAAGAGACAAACGAGGTAAGCTGAATAAAAGTGCACTTTCAATCGTTTGGAAAATATCTAATTTACAATTCATGAACACATTATATGAAATTTTGACAAGCTTATTACACGAACTTGTAGCCCTCCCGGTACTCACTATGAAATAAATTTGAATGCTTCTGTGCTCCAAGATTCTAATCGTAACGCATTCTAACAATCATGAGTAAAGAATTGGTGCTATATATACAGTGCCGATTGGGGTCTATATGCGAAGAACAGATCTTCAGTTTTGAACAGAAAGTAGCAACTGAAATGTTATCCATATAGATTTTTCATCGAAAGGTCGCCCACATGCTTGATTTGTGTTGTTTCCGTCTGATTTTCTGTCGACACGTAAGGCGACAATCGTGAGACCGTAATAAAAACAACTGCCGATTCCGTTGAGTGGACTTTTTACTGCTCGACCATTTCTCTGAAATGAAATACTCCTTCGTTTTTCGTCAATTCTGCATTCGGCGCTTTTATATACGGTGGACAGAGCATGTTCACTGTATTTATGAGCTTGCATATCGTGATCCTGTTGTTACCAGAGTTGTTACCGGAGTTGTCCGATGGACTTAGCGTTTATGGGTCTTGAATTCATTTATGAGCTACAAAAGCAAGAGTTTCGAAAATTCTGTATGTATGACGTATGTAATGATATGAATCTATGTTCCTATTCTCGCTGAATGTCCAGGAATTTTTATTGACGTACTGAGAACGTCCATATCAATATATACGAGTTCGACGAATTCGGTATGTAGATTTCAGATGCAGATTTGTTCTGCGCCTTTTATGGACGTACTGTATTCAATACATACAGAATTCACTCACTTCGTTTCTAGTCATACGTTAGATACGTTGAATATAATATTTCATATATTCCTAATCTAATAATAGGAATGGAAATCATTTTAGATGAATAGTATATTCGTATCGAGTTCAAGAAAGTGGAATTTTACTTGGCGAGTATGGTAAGTTTGAATCCGAGCGAAGCAAGGATTTAAATTCCATACGAAACAAGTGAAATCCGTTTTCTGACGAGGTACATACCCTGTATTTCGGATTTTGTGAATGATTACTTATTTTGATTTCATATTCAAATCTGTTAATAATAATAGTTATTGAAAAAATCTAAAAAAAAATCTAGTATTCTGACTCCTCGGTAACTTAGCAATCTAAACAGGATGTTTTCTGTAATTGGTAACGCTTGACAGAATCCAAGTGAACTCGTCTTTGAAGAGCAAATTCTGAAATAATTATCAAAATGGCTGATGAAAACGACAGGGTTGAAAATGAAATAATCAGACCGTTTGGTGACAAGATCATTCCTGAAAAACTTAATTTTAGACAAACCTCCTTCTTTCCCTGTACCCTTCGAATAATACTGATGTTTTTGCGCAGTATTGGTGGCTATGCTGTGAAATGGTTCATAATTGCACAATTTTTAGTTTGTTAAAGTAGTACATTAATGTTCAAGATGAGAAAATGAGGAATGAGGAATCGGTGCATGAGTACCGAAAACTATTCCACCTCAATTTTTTTATACGATCCTCTTCAAACTACCCTACTGATGATATGAATGCATGTTGCCACGGGGCAACCCCGTGCCATATGTTTTAAACCGAAATTGTTTAAACAATTGCAAGGAAATGTTATTTTCCAACCGAATTTTTTTTTATATTTTTGATTGAAATACAAATAAAAAAGTTCCAATGGCTTTTCACGATAAAGTTATTATTTTTGGAGAAATGAATTTTCAAAGTTTCGCAAAATCTCAAATTTGGGTACTTTTGACCCATAAAAAATATATATAAAAAAAATGAAATATAAAAAAATATTTTGTTTTCCATTCTTTATACAAAAGGTAATATTATCCTTGATTGACATTTGAAAAAATTTACAAGTATGCGTCCCTTACCTTTAAGTTGAGGGTTCTGTTGATTGGACCTCTCAAAGATTTTCATCTTGTTTGTGTAGTAGTATTTCTCTTCACCTATTCTTTCCTTCACTTGTATAGGTTACATTACATGTTCTGTGCCTAGAAAACGTTTGTGTGTCAAGAGAAGAATTAAACAAATTCTCAAAACGGATAGCGACATCATCTCTTTGGCGATGAGCTGCACGTTGTACAGTTATATATGACTTCGGATTCTTCACTACATTGTTTGCAACATCACAAAAAATACACGATAGAGTAACATCAGAATATTTCATTTTCTCCGGAACAACTGGAAACGACATGACACATACAATAATTGTAACGAAAAATCGTGAAAAATGAAAATATATCCAGTTAATAATACACGAAATCACTGGTATGTGATAAGAAAGGCTGGATAATTGTGAACAGAAAACAAAGAATGATCAGTTGAGAATTGACACGCAAGAACTTTTATTTCTATTTTAAATGCTCTATATATATTATATATATATATATATATATATATATATATATATATATATATATATATATATATATATAATCAAAAATATTGTCATTATTTCATACTACTACATCTTTAACCTTCGTTTGAAGAAGTTATTTAATACAATTTGAGTACTTTCCGTTTTAATAACAAATAAGTGAGTAATATAAACTGATAAAAAATAGGTTTTAATTACTTGTTCCGCTTCAAGCTTCAATAACTTTTTAAAATTGATTTCAGGAAACAACTTATTCGAAACAAATTTTAGATAATTTAATTATATATACTATTGCTTTTTTCAACAATTTTGATGAAGTTGATAGTTTTAAGATGAAATATAAATGATGATTCGGGATACAGAGAGGCCGATGCGGCGTATGAGTCAGAGAGAGACGGCTATACTCAAAGGTAAGGGTCGCATACTTGTGAGCGCGCGTAATAAACAATTAAAAAACAGGTATAAACAATGAAATCTTTTCAAATCTCAATTTGGGATATTATGAACTATTGTATGAAGAATGAAAAACGAGATATTGGAACGGAGTTCCTCATCGCGCGTTGTGAAAGGGGGCTAGACGGAATAAATTAAGACCAAAAGATGTAACGACACTTTTTGCTGTAGTTGTAAGCCGTGTGGCGTGCGCGTGTTTCTCTGTCTGTGTTTCTCTCTCTCTCTCATAGAAAGCAAGCCAGTTATTTTCGTTTCGTCTTTCTATTGCGCATTGAACAGTGTGGTGTCGCGACGATTATTTTTGTTTAATGTATACAGGTTTTTTGTACATAATAAATAATAAAAAATAATAACAATGATGAATCCTGACAGTGTTTCTGCACAAGTTCCGGATATTGCTGATGGAGTTAGGTAAGTAGAGATTTTATACAGACAATAATAAATGCTTATGTATTTTTAGCAAGTACGCATTATAACCTCTCTTCACTATTGTGCTAACCAAGTCATACGCGTTATAATCTCTCCAATATTGTGTGTTCAGCAAGTGTACGCGTCATAACTTTTAATAAATTTAAAAGCAAATTATATTTTAATATTACAATATCAATGCGTATGTTCTAAAATTGAGCCTACTGATTGAGATTATATTACATTATATTTGTTAATAATAAAAAAAATATTATTATAATAAAAAAAAATATATTACAATTCCTTCACTAATTAATCGAAAGGAACTTCGTTTCACCCGGGTGTCCCTTGACACCTCTCAACTTCTTCTTATATTTTATTCTTTTTTTTTAAATATTTTTCATTGGTCAAAAGTACCCAAATTTGAGATTTTTCGAAACTTTAAAAATTTATATCTCCAAAAATATTGACTTTATCGTGAAAAGCCATAAAACCTTTTTTATTTATATTAAAAAAATTGTTCGGTTGGAAAATAACAATTCCTTGCAATTGTTTAAACAATTTCGGCTTAAACAATATGGCACGGGGTTGCCCCGTGGCAACATGCATTCATATCATCAGTAGGGTAATTTAAAGAGGATCGTATAAAAAAAAATTGAGGTGAAATAGTTTTCGGTACTCATGCGCCAATTCCTCCTAGTCTATATTTATACAACCAGAACATAAAGCGACTCTTTTTTGCACGCGCGAGAAGTTTTCATAACGAGCCGTAGGCGAGTTATGAAACCAACCAAAGAAAGGGACTATATATTCGAGTTGTATTCATGTTGTTTTTTTATATAAAAATGAAAATACCCTGTATTATTAACGTATTGAGAGTAAACATTCAATTTTTGTTGTTTTAGCAGTGACAGTGACAATAAGCAAAATTATTTCATTCGCAATACATACCTACCAGGAGAAATTAGAACACACATTAGGTTGTCAGGCTGCATACTAACAATTTCAATTATTGAAGTCACCATTACTGTACAACTGTTATCAAATAATTTCCGTAAATTTATAAAATATCGCTTTCATTATAAATGAAGATGATGATTTTAGTGAAACATCTGATATTCCAGCGGAATCAGTTAGCCTAGAACTTCTACCAGTAAAGTCCAGGCTACTATACGAAAGAGAATATGATGCATTTGATAGTTGGTGAACTCAGGAAAAAAATATCGAAGGTATCAGAACGCGTCATTCTTGCGTATTTGAGAGAAAAATCTAAAACTATGATGTAGTCAACCCTGTGGTCGAGGTTTCCTATGTTAAAATCAACTTCAGCAGGAAACAAAAACATACATAGGTGATTTTTCCAAAATGAAGGCATTTCTTAAAGTAGAAAGTGCCGGCTAAAGGCAAACGTTTTCACGAGAGGAGAGTTAACACAATTTTCCTTTGATTCTGCGGACGAAATTTTTTTATTGTTGAAAGTAGTTATGATTATGAAATTGTAAGGCGCCAGTCGCCGGGACAAACTTTCTAACTGACAAAACATTAAATTGAAGACAAAGATTCTCATATAATTGTTGAAATTCCTGATTCAGAAACGAAAATACAAATAATATTTATAGTTCCAAATAACAATGAACACAAATTTCATCCAGCTGAAATTTGCCGTAAGTACAGTCACTACGTCCTAAGATAGCAGAAAACCCTATATTTTTTCTTCAGTATAGGAATGGAAAATGTACAGTTCAAGAAATCGTAATGAATACTTTTGTGAAAATTCCGAGTCTAATTGCATCATTTCTTAAATAACCTAATACTGCAAAATATACTGGCCATAGTTTTAGAAAGTCCTATGCGTCGCTTTAAGTTGGTCAGGGGCTGATATTTTGAGACGTAAACAAAGTGGTGGATGGCGATCGTCGACCGGTGTAGAAGGCTATGTGGAGCGGTCCGTGGAAGAAAAAGTTAAAATTGGAAAAAATATTTTGAGTTCTGCTAACAAGAAAAGTGGAAATGTCGAAGTAGAGAACAATAAAACATTATACAAGAAATGTCATATGATTGAGTTTTACCAAAATCGTCGTTTGGAATCCACATACAGAATAACATCAATTGTACTATTAATATACAGGGTGATTCAAAAGTACGTTGACAAACTTCAGGAAGTGATTCCCCACGATATTCTAATATGAATTGTCCATATAAATATATATCCAGAAACGCCTCGTTTCCAAGATAAAGGGTGTTAGAGTTTTTTTTTCAAATAACTTTCGAAATACTAACTTCAATTGAACGAAAAATAGTATTGGGAGGTTTTTCGAAGTGTCGAATTCATACCTGATATTATTGCTCTTACTCGTAGGGGGCGCCACCTACACGTCTTTTTCTTTTTTGGTGATCCATAACTTTTTTTAGCGTACTTCTAGCACATTTTTCAGTGGAAAAATCAATGTTTTTACTCGTACTCGTACTAGGCGCCACCTATTCTATTTGTTTTTACTCGTTTGAATTAGTTATTTTTGTATCAAGGGTGCAAAATCTGTATTTGTTTTAATAAAATTTGCAAGAAATATCAACATTTTATTTCAAGAAATTTTGAATGTGTAGAATAAAATGAACTGACGGAAACCGAATTGAATTCTAGTCATTGAATCTCGTAGCCGCTCAAAAATTATTGGTGTGTTTCTTATTGTTTCACAGGTGTCCACTATTGGGTTTCTTAGATCTTCCCCGTTCGCTACTGAAGTTTGATAAACAAGTGAACTCAAATGTCCCCAAAAATAAAAATCAAGCAGGTTAAGATCTGGGGACCTTGGTGCCCACAACTGGTTAGGTTCTTCTACACCCCTACCGATCCATCGATTTGGATAGACAGTGTTAAGGAATTTCCTGACTACAACGCTAAAATGGGCCGGAGCCCCATCATGCATAAACCACATGCGGATACGAATTTCTAATGGTACATTCTGGAGTAGTCCCGGCAATTAATTTTCTAAAAAGTCTTTGGAAGTTACGCCGTTCAGTGGGAACGGTAAAAAGAAAGGACCTATCAAGTAATTATCAAGTATTGTCGTCCATATATTTACTAAAAATTGATCCTGATAATCTCTTCAACTAACTGCGTGCGGATTTCCCAGAGCCCAAACATAGTTGGTGTGAAAGAGTGATAGCATTTCGAGAAAAGTTTGTCCCGTCCGTGAAGAGTACATATCCTGAAAAATGAGGATTTCCAGCCAATTTTCTCAAAAACCACTGACACATAGTAATGCGTTGGGGAAAGTCTCGTGACGAAAGAGCTTGTACCCTTTGAATATGGTATGGATAAAACTGTTGATCGTGGATAATTCTCCAAACTGTGGACTGAGTGGAATTGAGAGCTTCGGCAGTTATTCTTGTACTTGTTTCTGCATTCTCCTCGAGAGCGTTCAAAACAGCTTCTTTCAATTCTGGGGTTCGGAATGCTCGTGGTCTTTCAATAATATCAGCTGCCCTCTTAAAGCTACCTGTTTCTGCCAAACGACGGTGGAGACTGGTTAATGTTGGAGCTGAAGGCAGTACTCGATCAGGAAATCGCTCCTGGTAAATACGTCTTGCTTCGCGCGCATTGCCATCCGCAGGGCCATAAACGAAATGTATATCGGCTAAATGAGCATTATTGTTTGAATAATCAATTTTTTCAAAATTCGTCTCTTGAAACTTACGGAAACCTCAATAAACTGTCACATAATATGTAATTACCAAAACGTCAAATTCATTTCCTTACCATTCTTTTGAAAAATGCAAAATAATGGTAATAACTTCAACATGTATCGATTATCAAATAATCGACTTGAAATATTCAGGTCAAAATATCTAGAAAACGGTTGCTCATAGCGACTTGTAACAGGGGTAGTTTTTTTACGTAGATATGATAGAGGAACTGATTCTTCTACTGGAAAATGTGCTGGAAGTACACTTAGAAAAGTTATAGATCTTCAAAAAAGAAAATGACGTGAAGTAAGAGCAATAATAACATCAGGTTCGAATTCGACACCTCAAAAAACTCCTCAATACCAATTGTCGTTCAATTAAGATCAGTATTCCGAAAGTTATTTGAAAATAAGAATGAAACTTCAACACCCTTATCTTGGAAACGAAGCGTTTCCGGACATATATTTATTTCTACAATTCAGATTAGAATATTTTGGGAAATCACCTCCTGAAGTTGGTTGGTTGGTTGAAAGCTGACGAGCCAGAGACAGGGTTGGCACTCAGCTTCCCTTGACACTGCGACCTGCTGGGGTCTATTGTATCACTCTGTCGTCAGTGGTTCCTCATTCAAACAGGTTTGTGCCTTTAATTAGGTTCAGAAGCCTGTTGATAAGGTTCTTCGGATTCATGCCTGTTTCCGGGCTGATCTCTCCGATGGTTCTGTGTCGCCTACTACTTAGGGCGTCACAGTCGAATATAATATGAGAGGCTGTTTCCTCCTCTTCATCACATAGCCTACACTCCACGGTTTCCCTGCGTACTCCCATGGTGTTTGGGTGTTTTCTCAGGCCGCAGTGTCCAGTCAACACACCTTTCATTATACGAGCCTACATTCTGTTCAGGTTCAGAAGGTCAGCCGTCAGGGTCCGGTTTGGATGCCCTACCATGACTTTGCTGTGTATTTGCCCGACAGTTTGATCCCAATATTGTTGGTGTCTTTTTTTCATCCACCCGTCGATCAGGGTCCTGCATCGGTTTTTGCTAATCCCATGTGCAGGTTCTGGCCCTGTGAATAGCGTTTCAGATGCTTGTCTAGCTAGCTGGTCCGCTTTGACGTTGCCTTCAATGCCTCTATGACCTGGCACCCACATCAAGGTGACCTTGTTGTGTTTTGCCAGCTCGATGAGGTTCTGGAGGCAGTCCCAGACCAGTTTGGACTTTATCTGTATAGAGTTGAGTGCTTTGATAGCACTTTGACAGTCAGATAGAATGTAGATGTGTTTTTTCCTATAACCACTTTCTAGATTCTTCTGGATGCATACCATGATAGCATGTGTTTCAGCTTGGAATATCGTGGAGCATTTGCCAAGTGGTATTATGTAATCCCTTCTTGGTCTTACCCCATGTATTCCTGCTCCCGTTCCTTCAACTGTCTTTGAACCGTCTGAAGTTTGTCAAAGTACTTTTGAATCACCCTGTATAACTTGTAAAAATTAGTATGGATGGAATATGATTGTTATATGTTCGATAAAAAACGATCGAAATGAGAATGATGGGTATTGTGTATTACCTTCATTCAAACAACGAAGGTCTGTACTTTTTTGCACGCCATGCAGATTTTTTTTTGCACTCTGTTTGAAAATAGTCTAATTCAGACATTTAGAAGTCATCAAAAGTAACACATTTTTGGGTTGAGTATAGGAAAAAATATTTTATTATTGTGAGGTTTCCTTAAGAGTGGGAATAAATGTCTTCCACAATGTATACTACTATCAATCCCACCGAGTGACTTATTGTCGTGTAATATTTCTTTATTGCCGTTGAAAAATCAATGGAGATTGCTCGATCCCTCAGAATCCACCATTTCAAATTGATGAAATAAAAATAGCTGTGGGACACCCCAGAACCTAACCGGCACGGGCCTCGAGAGAATGGGGTTATTTTGAAATAAAACATCAATAAAACATTTTCAGGCTGTTTAAAGTCAATTTGATCGGTGAATTCAACAGTCAATTCACCAGTCAATTGACAAAGTGAGATATTTGACCCCAGTCAATGTGCGAGGACACGAGGAATTATTTTCGCTTTAAATGTGCTTTAAAATTCATAACGCATATATAAATATAACCAGAATTTTTTTTATGGGTCTAATTTCAATAACAGCAGTTCCCGTTCGTTTTTGGAAATCGGCAAATTTTGAAGCTACCAATATTGGCGCTCTTTGTGACGTAAACGACCGAGCGGCCAATAGGCGTAATCGGGTTGATTGTGACGTACGGCAATTTGCAGAGTTTCTTAATGTCAGAACTAGAACACTGTTCGCAATGTCAAGATTTGAAAAAATGGCAACATTGCAAAATTGATTGGAGCTGTTAACTGTGGGATTGGTTGATCGGGAGATTACGACACAGCATTTTGCAATGGCGCTAGAAAAAAGTCATCTGTATTTTATTTAGATTTTTTTAAGCTTTAGAAAATAAAAATAAATTAAAAATAACCAGCAGAGTTTTCACAAGCTGTAAAATCCATTATAAATATTTTGAAAATTTCGTGTTTGCGCCCATTGAGCGGTCCCGCACCAAACGCAGGTTTTCCTAGTCAAAGTCCGGGTGAGCGCCAGACTGGGAAACGGTGGAACTGCAGACTTAAGTTGATTCTTTTATTGTGCTGCTACCTGCCGACTTCGGATCCAATCCATCGATTGATTTTGAATAATGAAAGAGCAAAGTTTTTAAACATTATTTTATTTTTAACAGATGTCAGTTGGAGGAATAATTTCGACTGTTCTGTTTATGTCATTTTTCAATAGTGACACTGCCGTTTGACGGATTCCAACCAAAAACTAATGGTCGCATTCGGAGCAGGAAATGTATCTCCTTACCAAATTTCAGCCCATTGGCAGTCATCGTGGAAGATTACAGACAATCCACACACAGACAGATAGACTTCACTCCGTCAATATCTCGAAAAAATCAAATAGGAATTTTCCGTACTTTTGATAAAGGAAGTATGGAGCTAGAGTTCTGCGGAAATTACAGAGGGTTTTCATTTCATCACTACGGAACATTTTCAAAAGATTATGAGGTACGGATTTGCTCCACAAAGTTTTTCAATTTCATTCGGTGTTGGATGTTGGGCAGCTGTTATCTATATGATTGGATTTCACAAACGAATGCCGATGACAGAAAAAAGGGAGTATTTGATGAAAGCATGGCCAATAATTTATCGAGAATTGGTAATTTCATGATTTATTTATCAAAATCAGATATAAAATATCTACGACTCTCCCATCTTCAACGTTGTTCAAGATGTTGATGTGATTCAAGTTCAGATTCTGATGACTTTCTCGAATCCAGTATTCTGGGAGTGAACACCTTCTGCATGATCGAATGATGATTTAATGTAAAATAATATTTTCTGTATTCTAATGAGATGGTGTTCTGAGAATTGAAGGCTGACAGGTTCGTCGGATGGGGACAAATAACTAATTTTTTGCCAACATTTCGTTTATTCAACGCATAAACTCCAACAAGGCCTACAAGAACAACTAATGGTAAAAATATACGAGATAGGAATCCAAAAAACCAAAAAGTTGAAGGAGAGGGGGGGAGCATGTTAGTTAGTTGATTGATTATAATTTCAGAATTAATGAATACATTATAAGACTACCTACTTATTCTTCGTGAGTGAAATTATATTCATGCAAATTCGTTTTTGAAGTTTCTTGTTTTGTTGTTTCAATGCTGCTTATCATATTTACCTCGTTACATGTTAAAATGAACTAGTTTGTTTTTGTTTCGAGTTGTTACTGAAACATGACACTTCTGAACTGAGACACAGAACAAACAGGATAATGCTATCAAATATCGGAGAGACAACAAAGTTTACGAATTTCAATATAACATTTATCTCAAACTATGCATCAGCGACTCTTATTCGACTCAAACTCGATTTATAGTGTCGTGTTTCCGTTTTCAATTCGTTCTCCAGAAAACTACCAACTTCATAAGTCTGAGTTGTTATAAGTTTGCGGGATATGGAGTTGTCTTGTTGCTTGTTTCCTACATGTTTCCAGTGAATAGAATGTTTCAGAAGGTATGGGAACGGATTCTGTTATTTCATTGCAGAACACGAGGATTTTCTTTTCAGGTTTCTCTCGATGTGTCGCTTCATGAGAAATTGAAATTCATCTATTGGTTGATCAGGCAAGCAGGTGAGTGTATCGAATGAAATTGATTTATGTGTTGAGTATTTTTTTTCGGATACTTCATAATACTTTCGTGTAGTTTCACTCTTTCAGGGACGGGTTTTCAAATTCCAGATCGCGGAATATTATATACAGTGCGCGTCAAAATTATGGAAGGAATTTGATATTTTGCAAGCCATGTAGTTTTGACAAACATCCTACAATAGGTCGATTTTTATTTTAAAATGCCGATTTTTTTATGTATATTCTAAAGAGGTTATGTCACTGGTTTTGACATGGTGACGTAATCGGTAATTTTTTCAAATTGGAATAGATGTCTTGTGATACCTCATCTGAAAGGCCTTTCAATACTGCATTCAATGATAATAATTAATTAGATATTTTCTTACAGGGTGAACAAAAATTAATATTTTATTTCAATAATAGAATAACTTTATATCCAACAAAATAGAACAGTTAAATAACATGTTCGAAATGCCATCCACCAGTCTCTTGACAATGAGCAAATCTACGGACACATTCCTCTTGCACATTGCGTATAACTTCCGGAATAATTCTGTTAATTTCGATCCTAATTCGATTTTTCAACTCTTGTAGATTTTGCGGCCTATCAACATAGACATTCGATTTCAAATAACCCCACAAGAAAATATCCAGGGGCGTAAGATCTCGAGATATTAGGGGCCACTCTATCGGTCCGCGTCTATCAATCCACCTCCTAGGAAAACAGTTATTCAAAAACTCGCGAACATCACGTGCATAGTGCGGGGGTGCACCATCTTGTCGCAACCGAATACTTTCATTTGGTGAGTTAGAATTGTTGGCGTTTGGAAAAATATATTTTTATTATTATTACATTATGATTATGAAATTCTTGTATTGTCATCGGTCCTTGATATGTGTGACAAATTTCAGATTATTCGGAAGATTGTAAGTCGGTGAATATTTACTTCCAAGATTTTATTACATTGTGAGTTATTTAGTTACAAGTATAGGTAATAAAAGCGTGTTAAAAAATGCAAAATTTTACTTTTTTGAGCCAAGGCTCTAATCCCTCAGACTGCCCTGGCAGACTAGTGAGTCAGTGCTCTACTACACCAATGGATCCTTTCCAAATATTTATAGTTAGCTATTTCCTAGTCTAAAACGGAAAATAAAGACAATCACAAATTAATGCCATAATAGGCAAGTTAGTGTCAAATAAATGCCAGTTGAAATATCAAAAAATATTCTTCACAAATTCTAAGTGAAAAGGTGAACTATGGCTACTTCAAGTGACACCCAACGCATATATATATATATATATATATATATATATATATAAATATATATATATTTACATATATATATATATATATATATATATATATATATATCAGAGTGGCCACTTTTTCAATGGGATTGTATTGGTAACTTTTAAACCATAAGAGTTAGAAGGTCGGTCAAATGGAGAAAAAGTTGCATTCATAGAAACATTGTCAAGCAGTTCTAACAAATCGAGATTATCAGGGCCGGTTATTGAGATATCATAAGAAAAGTAAATTCTGTCATTTTGATTTTTCTTTTTTTCCCACTTTATTTCGAATATTATCAAAAAATGCCACAGGAGTTTTTTATTCGACAGGAAATCATTCTCAATTTGACATAAGCAGATTTTGTATCCAACATTTTGTATGCTCTGGGCCACCCTCAACCTCATTTTTTTCAATACGGACTTGCATATTTTATGACACTTTTCGAAATAACTTTCAACGCTGAATTCAACGATATATCATACAATGTCATTCAAAGTTGATTTTCAGGTGATTTTGACCCTTATCCAAATTTCTTTGGGTCGGATCTGTATTACATTTAGGTACCTTTAGTTTAATTAACAACATGCAATACATTTCGATAAGAAAATCAACTTACTCATCTTCAACTGGATGGAACGTAACAGAATCAAAGCAAGAAACAAGAAATAATTATTTACAAATTTCAAGAGGTGAAAAACCTAATTCATAATAATTGAACGAAACTATCATTTAATGAAAGAAAAATCAAATGATTATTCGAAAGTAAATGATGAACATTAATGAAGTGAGTGTTCGAGATGTCCACCATTTTGTAAAATGCACTTTGCGGTTCTGGAACCCATACTTCTTATACATTTGCTTATTTCGTCTCCTTGAATACCTTCCAATACATTCTCAATCTTCTCGCGAAGAATCTCTATTGTCGGGCTCGTGGTATCATTAATTTTAATTTTGAGATATCCCCACAAATAAAAATCCAGCGGATTTGAATCCGGAGATCTGGCAGGCCATGCTACTGGACCTCTTGTTCCAATCCATGATTCGGGAAAAATTCGATTTAGATAGTCTGTGACTATTTTTGAAATGTGTGGAACACATCCGTCTTGTTGGAACCATGGACTATTACGCCGATACCGTATAGGAAGATCATCCAACATTTCTTCTATAATTTCTACATATTTTTCTCCGGTTAGGTTGCCGTCAATGAAATAGGGTCCCAGTAATTTATTATTCAACAAACCGCACCATATGTTCAAAGAAAAACGATATTGATGTCTAACTTCATGAATTAAGTGTGGATTTTCTGTGGCATAAAAATGTTTGTTCCTTCGATTGAACATGCCAGAATTTGTGAATGTCGTATCGTCTCCCCAAATGATATTGTGCGCAAAATTGTTCTTATTCCGCACCTTCCGTTGAAACCAATTACAGAATTGCAACCTTCTCTCAGGATCATTGCGATATAGTTTTTGCACGGCTTGGTATTTATAGTCATGGTATCCGTGTCTCGAGAACTGTGGCCAGTGAATGCAATTTATCAAAAACTGCTGTTGATAAAATAGTCAAGAGACAAGAATACAATGATTTTAAATTTGAATACCAAGCCTTGCAAAAATTATATCGTAATGATCTCAAAATAAAGTTCGATTCTGTAATTTGTTTCAACGGAACAAATGACAAATCCAACAATAATGATTCCTCGCGAGAAGATTGAAAATGTATTGGAAGGTATTCAAGGAGACGAAATAAGCAAATGTATAAGAAGTATGGGTTCCAGAACCGCAAAGTGCATTTTACAAAATGGTGGACATTTCGAACACTTAGTTCATCAATGTTCATCATTTACTTTCGAATAATCATTTGATTTTTCTTTCATTAAATGATAGTTTCGTTCAATTATTATGAATTAGGGTCAAAATCACCTGAAAATCAACTTTGAATGACATTGTGTGATATATCGTTGAATTCAGCGTTAAAAGTTATTTCGAAAAGTGTCATAAAATATGCAGGTCCGTATTGAAAAAAAATTAGGTTGAAGGTGGCCCAGAGCGTACGAAACGTTGGATACAAAATCTGATTATGTCAAATTGAGGGTTATTTGCTGTCGAATAAAAAACTCCCGTGACATTTTTTGATAATATTCGAAATAAAGTGGGAAAAAAAGAAAAATTTAAATGACAGAATTTACTTTTCTTATGATATCTCAATAACCGGCCCTGATAATCTCGATTTGTTTTTACTGCTTGACAATGCTTCTATGAATGCAACTTTTTCTCCATTTGACCGACCTTCTAACTCTTATGGTTTAAAAGTTACCAATACAATTTCATTAAAAAAGTGGCCACTCTGTATATATTTATATATATATATATATATATATATATATATATATATATATATATATATATATATATATATATAGTGGAAATCAACGTCTGTAATAATTATCTATGAAAACAAATTTTTCGGCATTCAGACAGGAAAATGGCAACTTAAAACTGAAAAATAAAAATGTGGATCGGCCAGGAATCGAACCTGGGCCCTTCCGATTTCTAGTCTAGACAGCGTCTAGACAGCGTCGGGCCGCTCACATCCAATTTCGTACTACGAACGGCCACTGGAGAAAATGCACCCATTCTAAGGAAAGCAAACATCACGTTAACCCTCGGAAGACTGCGAATGATGGAAATTGTTTTTGTAGCAGATATAGAAGACTAGTTCATTCGTGTCATGGATTTGATCGGAGGCTGTGGATTTTCTTCCGTTAGTGAGCAGAAAACCATGAAATTTCGAGGAGAAGAATTTATTTTAACAACACCATCTGAAATGGGACATTCAGTGAAATTGCGGATAGCCAAAAATGTCAGGATACCTGGTTCATCTGAGAAGATCGTTGAGGCCCGATTGGAGAAAGACCCTGGGTGCTGCGTTGGAATAGTCTAGCCTAGTGAAGAATCCCCAAGCAAATTATTACTTGCACAAGCTCTCATCAGTACAAAACAAGACATCCCTGTAGGAATGTATTTTCTTATGGAATAACAATACAGAAAGGAGACATCAGAGGAGTATGCGAGACAGTTGAGTGGGTAGCAGATTGCGAAACGAGCTGATTTCCGGAGAGAAAAGGCACGGCTGATAACTCACCGAGAATCATAGGGATATCTTCGAAATATCTGTCACCGAAGGAATACAAAGCCGTGAGGACATTCATTGCCAATGGAAGTGACGTATTTTGGTCCGTTAACCGATTCTATCAGGCAGGACTTTGTAGTGGGTTTTCCGATTCAGATGATTCTTCTTTATTTGATAGGGTATATCTCATAGTTGATCATATTCCAATTTGGAATGAAATAATCCACCCCTATGGGTATGAAAATAGGGGATGATTGATTTTTCACTTGTGAACATTGGCACACATATGTAATTGACGTTGACAGAGCCTCCTACATCCGTCACAATAATTACATTCTATGGAAGGATGGGAATATATACGGAGTGATGGAATCAACTAACCAGAACTTTCGAAAAGGATTTATATTATATAACAATAAATAGTTGAAGTAGATAGTCATATTATTCAACAGCTGATAGTTGAAGTGAGCTAGGTAAGTGAGTATTCTGGAAGTAATCAAAAATTAAGTAGGTAGTAATTGGTAGATTTCAGCCACAAAAAATTGAAAAATGAAAACTTTTTAACAAAAAGTTAAACCGACGAAAAAATCAACTGAGAAGCAAAAAATTGAATGAACCTTCTCAGTATTGATGATAATTGGGGTCCTAAACTAATGTGAGTTACTGATCCTGAGTCGGCGCCAAACAAACTAGCAATTGAATTAGGTAAAGCGTAAAATGATGGCAGCGAGATGCACAGCGGCGTTTTGATTACTTCGTCAAGGTAATATAATGATCTTCGATGATTGTTTGTTTGGCGCCGACTGGAAATTAGTTACTCACATCAGTCAAAGAGCTCAATTATCATTAAGACTAAAAAGGTTCATTTTATTTTTTTATTTTTCCGTCGGTTTAATTTTTTGTTATTGATACTCGACTTCAAAAATGCCTCAATGTGATTGATAGTAATGTCATACTCCTCAAAGTGAGAGATAACCTTCCTGGTATATCCCCTTTTGTAAATCGATGTTATAACTCATCATCGTATTTGAATGTTGGTGATCAGTTAATAACTTCTGAAAGAGGTGTTCAACAAGGTGACACTTTGGGACCCGCACTATTTTGTCTCACAATCGAAGAATTGACAAAGAGTTTGTCATCTGAATTCAACTGTTGGTATATGGATGATGGCTCAATTGCTGGAGATTTCAATACAGTGTTGAAAGATTTGGATAAGGTTATCATCATATCGAAACAAATTGGTCTTGAACTTAATTTCAATAAGTGCGAACTAATTTCACTACTAGACCCAAAAACTGATTTTGAATCCAAATTCCAATCATTAGCCATTGGTATGAAAATCCTGAAAAAGTCAGATTGCAGCCTTCTTGGTGCGCCCCTTTCTGTAAATGCTCTTTCTGGACATATTAGAAATAAAAACGACTCTCTGCAGTTACTCTCCATCCGTCTGAATGAACTACCAACTCACGCCTCATTCTTTCTCTTGAGAAATTGCCTCGCTATACCAAAATTGATGTATACCCTCAGATGTTCTACATCTTGGAAAAGTCCCAATGAGCTTCAAGATTTCGACGATTTAATACGCTATACTTCGAAAAATGTTACTAATAATTTTTTTAATGCAGATTGTGGTTACAGGCAACACTTCCGGTGAATCTTGGAGGCCTGAGGCTCCGTTTGGCTTTTTTCCTAGCTTCACCTGCCTTCTTAGCTTCCATGAGTAATGTATCCAGTCTTGTCGATTATATTCTCCCTTCCACTTTTTCTGATACGACTTATAAGTTTTATATTACAAGCCAACTAAGATTTGCCACCCGCTTCGAGAAACATTCAGAAATCCTGGGACCTTCCACTTTTGAATGTAACCTCGAAAAATTTACTCGTTACTCGTTCGTCCAAATCTGAATTAGAAAAATCCCGTCTGAAAGCTGTTAATATTGGAGAAACCGGAGCTTGGCTGAATGCTTCACCTGTGGCTTCTCTCGGAACCCTTCTAGATGACGGGTCTTTCAGGATATCTATTGGACTGCGACTGGGTTTAGATATTTGTATACCTCATAGATGTATATGTGGTGGTGGAGTGAACCAAAAAGGAACTCATGGTTGGAGCTGTTATAGAAGTGCAGGTCGTTTATCCATACGTTATCAAGAAAATGATACCATTAAACGTTCTATGGTATCGCCAGGTATTCCAGCTATGTTAGAACCTCTTGGCACTAGCCGAGATGATGGTAAACGTCCTGATGGTATGACGCTGATACCTTGGAAATGTGGCAAACCTGTGGTGTGGGACTTCATTGTGCTGACACAGTTGCAGCGTCTCATTCAGCAGGTGCTGCAGCAATATCCAGCGAAAAATTGAAAATAAAGAAATATAAAAATGGGTACAATTCCTTCATCGCATCCACTGGATGAATTATTTTATCGTCCCAATTTTCCTACGAGATACATATCAGTTATCAAATCACTCAGTATCTTTCAAAAAATCAATATCCGTTTCTCTATCACCTTCTTTGAATTACAGGAACAATGAACCTATTCTTCGTTAAACATGAGTGAGCATGCCATAACAACGAGAGACTTCATTTCTACATTTGGCCTAAGACGATTGAAGTGAGTAGAAAATACTTGTTTTATGAATAGCATGATCCAGTGTCTTTCGAACACGTGGGTTTTGTTTGAATTTTTCAAGAATGGTTTTTGTATGGAGGATTTGAAGTTCTACCACATCAAGGATGGAAGGGAATCTAATGAAATCTTTCATATCTTTGATGGAAAATATCAGGAGTCCTGATTTTTCTCGAAAAATGGTGGATACTTCACTTTTTGTCCATCTATCCAGAAATGTGCCTCCTTCCTTTGATCATAACGTCCCAGCAGATTCGGGAGAGGTCCTGAGATACCTTCTGGTAGGTTTACATGAAGATTCAAGCAAAGCGAGTGTAGAGATTCATCCATCACCAAACGATTTTGTTATCACGAATGATAATCAGAAAGCTTTCATTTCTTGGACAAGATATCTGTCTACTCATAATTCCAAGATTGTGGATACATTTTCCGGTCAGCTGAAGTCTGTATTGAGATGTACTTTTTCAACCGACGGAACCAAAAAGGAGGAGGTTCTCTAGTCGACGCGTATATATTTTTTTTTATGTATGATCACGCATAACTTTTTACTGAGACGTCCGATTTTGATCATTCTTTTTTCAGTGGATAGGGTGTACTTCAAAGTTGGTCCCATTCGGATTTAAAATATTAAATCTGCCGCTAAGGGTAGCAAACTGAAGGATATTGATCACTCACTCCTCTGAATTCTGGTCCGTTAACCGATTCTATCAGGCAAAAATGAAATAAACTAACCAGAACAACAAAAATAATTTATATTACAACAAATAGTAAAAGTAGATAATCATATTATTCAACTGGCAATAGTTGAAGTGAGGTGGGTACGTAAGTATTTTGGAAGTAATGGAAAAAAGTAGATAGTAATCAGTAGATTTTAGCCACAAAAAATTAAAAAATTAAAACTTTTTAACAAAAAATTAAACCGACGAAATACCGAACTGAAATGTAGAAAATAAAATAAACCTTCTTAGTCTCAATAACTGAGATCCTAAACTGATGAAAGTAACTCATTTAGAGTCGGCGCCAAACGAGCAATCAACAAAGATCATTAAATTACTCAAAAAAAAATATCAGAATGTCACCGCGCAACTCGATGCCATCATTTCACGCCTTATCTAATTCATTTGCTTGTTTGTTTGGCGCCGACTCAAAATTAGTTACTCACATTAGTTTAGGAGCTTAGTTATTGAGACTCAAAAGGTTTATTTTTTACTTCCCAGTTCCGTATTTTGTCGGTTTAATTTTTTGTTAGAAAAATTTCATGTAATTACTGCTCCGTTATTTCTGAACCTTTCTGGGTACTTTCAGTCCCTATTCCAGACTTGCCAAACGAAGACGTGAATTTAACACAATGTCGACAGAGGAGGAGACTGACTGACGATTTGAGCCCATACTGTTCAACTTGGGGAATGAAAAGGGAATTCTAAAAGGTGATTCGTATACAAACATCTCCAAAATTTTTGTTATACATTTAAAACGTGTTTCTACGACTGATAGCAGTGAATTGTACAATGTGAATAATTTCCCCATACAAAATTTGAATCTAGACTTATATTCTGCTCGGGATGGATTGAATATCTCTATAATATCTACGCCATATCTAATCGTAGCGGCAGCATTTCCAATGGACCCAATACGGCATATTGCAAACACCCTCATTCTGATTGTTGGCACCTTCCGTGTATTTTCCAAGATTGAATATCTCATCTCCCAGGGAGCATGTGTCCTCTTCTATGAGAAAGTTGGTATCTGGATTCTGATGGTGTTGTGGGTTTTTTCGTGTTTCCATCTAACTGAAACAGCAAATGCGCCATCACTTCGAGTCCCGGGCTTCAATCAAGATTTTCATCTTGATACTATTTTATATTTAAAACTTCGCTTTTGTATTTTCAAATTCATTTTGTATACATGTATTATTCTCAATAAATTTTTAGAATGATATCAATAAAAAAAAACTTCCATCCCATGTGGATGAATCAATTAAAAAAGTTAAAAATGAAATGATAGTTTGAAAAAGACTAAAAAAACAATAAGGGCTTAATCAGGCAATAGGGACTATAAAGTTGAAAATAATAATAATAAAGACACTGACGTGTTTTTCAGTTTTTTCAAACTATAATTTTATTAAATGGGACATTAAGGGTAAAAAAGTATCCATGCGATGTAATAGAAATTAGAGATCCAGACAATCAAACCCAAAACCCAATTGAAACTTCATGTAGCGAAACCAAATACTCTGACCTTCCGTGCATCGAGCCGCTTGAGTTCGTGTAGGGTTGCAAAGTTCACACTATGACAACCCTAGAGTAAACCACTATACATTCCGAGCATTGCCAAATAACCGCTTTGTTATCCTACACCCTTACAATAATTATATCCTGCCTGGTGAACTCAATTACCGGAGAAATTTGTGAATCATAATAATCGAATAGTGCTAATAATATCAGACCTTCGTCCTCATCTACCTACAAATGAAATTCGATGTATCTGAACTAGAGGCGCTCAATTAAAATTAGGGGTATTCGTCACTGTGAATTATCAGAGGACGGTTGCCACAATAACGATAGAATATCATTTCGACGGGAAGCGAATGATGATATTACTGTGATATCTGTGAATTTTCCGAATTCAACGGTATGGAGGTGTTTCAAAGTTGGTGGTTAATTCAACATTGCAATAAGCAACGAGCGGTTTGTGGAATAGCGGGAGGGAATTGAGTTTCAATTATTCACCGCATTCGGAAAGTTTGTTTCGTATTGGCTTGGAAAGTTCGCTTAACCAATAAAACAATTTTAGACATTTCGGGTTATCCAAAGTGTAGGTACTAGTATATACATTATTGAATGATACTTCAACAAGGTGGATACATTCCATTTCATTAATCCAAACTAGTAATAGAAAAAGGGTACTTCGTAAAAACATTAAAAACATAGGATAGTGAAGAAAACAAAGTAAGAGAGTAACTACTGTAAACAATATCATGCAGTCGGTGGCAATGATATATCTTCATTGTTAAATTAAAGAAGATGCCTCCGACTGCGTGAAATTATTTACAGTATTGAGTTTACCTCTAAAAACGTAACTTTCTAACAATATTTTCAGGTAATCTTGTTTCCATCTTTTTCAAAGTTACTTTTCACGTATTCGGGTTTTTTATTTTTTCTTATTTGTTTTTCTAATTTACTCTTATCAATAACTTATATATTTTTTACACTTTTCTTGAAAATATCTCCAGAATTGGTGCCGAAATTACCAAATTTCTAGACGCGGATCAATTCGAACTTTCAATATTTTATATATATATATATATATATATATTATAATTAAACATTCCCTACTGAAAAGTGTATGTCCAAAGATATATAATTATTGAATGATACTTCAACAAGGTGGATAACATTCCATTTCATTATTCTGAAGTAGTAGTGGAAAAAGGGTACTTCGTAAAAACATGAAAAACATAGGGTAGTAATGAAAATAAAGTAAAAAACAAACTAATAACTAAACCTTTTCGAAGACAAGGTTTCATTTGAGCCGTGTACCATAACCTATAAAATAAGTTTAAGTAATTTTTTTCTGTTGAATTATTTGGTTTCAAAAAGCTTATCGCGCGAAGTGTCCATAAAAGAAGGTACCAATTAATTTGATTGGGCAGTGATTGGAAGTATGAACTCAAAGTATTTAATTTCCACAAAGTATTCATAAAATTAGGTACCAATTAATTTCTTTGGACAATGATTGGTTGGTAAGTGACAATTTGTGGAAGTATTGATTTTATTAAAATTCGCGCGACAAGCTTTTTGAAACCAAATAATTTAACAAAAAATTATTAAATCATTGTCAGCAATGACCCAATTTTATACGTTTTGGTACAAGGCTTCAATAAAAGCTTTTCTTCAAAAATGTTTTTTATCAGTCATTCTATTTTTTGATTTTTAGTAAGTTCGCCATAATGTGTTTATTCCAAGTAGAGCATCGTTATTACAATGTATCTTTCCTATAAGTTTTGTGCTGAAAGAAATCATGATCTCCGACCCTAAAAACTCCCAAACACCAATTTGAATAGAACCTGACCATAATCACAGAACGCGTCCGCCATCCTGAAGTCGCCATCTTGAATTTATAGATTTTGTCAGAAAATTCATAATCTCCGAACCTAAAAACCCCCACATACCAATTTTGGATAAAATATGACCATAATCAGAAAACTCGTCGTCCATATTGCGGCCACCATCTTAAATTTATGAATTTTGACGTGAAATTCAAAATATGCGACCCCGAAAACCCCCGCATATCATAATCATGAAACTCGTCCGACATCTTTGAGCCGCCATCTTAAATTTATGAATTTTGACAAACAAAATCATAATCTCCGACCCTCCGATACCAATTTTGAATCATATCAGACCACAATTACATATCTCCTCCGCCATCTTGGAGCCGCCATTTTTTTTTCTCTTACAAAAATTCCATAATGCATTGTCACCGGAACATCTGCCAAATTTGAGATTATTCGGACCACTAGAAGTCGATAAAAATTCACTTGCAAGATTTGACCCTAACTGATGAACTGACAAGTGAAACTAAATAAAAGCTTGTAATAATGATAAATGTTTTCTCAAATAACACCTATTCTATTCTATTTGGTGTAGGATGCCAATACACTGCGACCTATAAGGTGCATTCTATCCCCTTCTGCTGCCAAGCCGTTTAGGATGTCTCAAGGACTAGAGCAGTTCCTCCAATCCCATGACTTTTAAAAAGTTCAGGATATCAGGTAAGGTAGATCTCTCTCTTCTATCTGATGTTCTTCCTCGGATTTTGCATTCTGAGAGAATGTGGATGGAGATTTCAGTTCCCTCAAAGACGTAGGCATCGATATACATTTCCTTCAACTAGGAGAAAACTAACAATATTTAGATTTGAAAATACATAAAGTTGACAGCGCAGAGGTAATATGATTTGGAATTTGATTAATATTCGAATTCGATGGAGGAATCGACCAATAACATGTTATTAATGGTCGATTTCGGTGTATGTTTGGTTATATATATCACAATCATGCATTGAAAGATGAATTGAAGGTTAATTTGAGTCATTAACGATCGATTTTGTGTGGATTAAATAGACTCGTTAATACGAGCTCGCCAGAAAAATTATAAAATAAGTTATTGATTTTCTAGTTACAGGTAAACAAATAAATACTATTTCCATTGTAAAATTGAATATTCTCCAGAAATTCGAGATAAAATTCTATAAATATTGGGTTAGTGCACTTCTGCTCCCCGAAAATGTGGCAGTCTCCTGCGGTTTCCGAGTTGTTTTGCTTTTGGATTGCCCCATTTTCGAACACTGCTTTCTCGAACAAAACTCACTCACAATGCCTTCTTCTTTTAACCAGCATAAACTACAAATACTAAATCACTAATTTTCGGCACCATTCGACACAAAATACATGAGGTTTTATAAAAAAAAATCCTCCCCCTTCAATACATCTGACTCAGATTGAAGTTAGGTTGTTTATTCACTCACCAATCCATTCAAACTACTTACCATATATGAACTATCAACTAAGAGTATTCCCATGCACATCCTCGAGTTTTTATGGGATCTATGTTTTTATTATCACTACAAGCTTTCATTTAACTTGCTTCGTTCGTATGTCAGTCTTTCCGATTCAAAATTTGTAATCCATTTTTAGAGCACTTTCCGAGTTTTGTGCTTATGGTCAGATTCTATTCAAAATTGGTGTGTGGGAGTTTCTGGTGTCGAAGATCATGATTTCTTCCAGCTCAAAACTTACAGAAAAGAGACCTTCTAATAACGATGCTCTATTAAAAATGAATAGATTGAGGTGAAGTAACTGAAAACCAAAAATCAAAAATGTAATAACTAATAGAAAAACTCCTCGAAGACAAGCGCGAATTGTAATTGAATTAATATTTCAACCGACAAGTTCTTACTTACCAACCAATCACTGCCCCATCATATTATATGGTACCTACTTTTACGAACACTTCGCGCGACAATCTTTTTGAAACCAAATAAGTCAACAAAAAATAATAACATCATTGTCAGCGATGACTTAAACTTATTTTATACGTTTTATTACACGGCTTGAATAACTGGTTGTCTGAGAAAGTTTTTTTATCAGCTATTTTTTTATTGCTTAACATGAACTTGCTTTGGGAGGTGATGAAGAGTTAAGGGCATCAATGAATTATTTGTCTGGGAAATCAACAATATGGGCACACCTACAAGTAGGATTGAATATAACTCAATATTCACAGAAACAACGCAAGAAGGATCTGAAATGAGAGCAAATGCAGAACATCATTACCTTAGGTTGGTAAAAAAATATTCTGCTAGAAGAAACATAATGTTCTGTTGATATAAAATGAGAGCAACTATGATAGGTAAAGACATCAAAAAAAATAAAATGGCAACGGCAGCCTCAAATTTGGCAAAAAAGATGTTGGTAAACAATAAATAATCGAAATTACTAGGCACAGCAATCCTCAGTCACAAATGGATGTTGAGCACCACCAGGAAATTTAAGAAAAACTGGGAAAAAGTATACTCGTTGATAATGTTGCAGAAAATGACAAGCCAGTTGCGATGAGAAATAATACCGAGTCGAACCATTCTGCAATAATTGTAAACTCTGAAGTACGAAAAACTGTCACAAATCAGCCAAGTAGTATCGTGGTTTACGATAACTATGAATTTGATATAACCAACAATAATTACCTATAGCAAGATGTAGTTATTGAGTATTTGAAGTATTACAGTATTCATTATGTTGAAATTAAACATGTATACTGTGAAAATAATAGTTTTATGTTTGTTGATAACAGATCTCTTGGGATCAATTCGGCAGTGTTGATTTTATTTTATAATAATTCTCTCAACGAATAGGTACCTACTTAATTAGTTTTCTTTCAGCAAGCTGCCAATAATAGAGTTATAATATCATCATCCACCTACTTCAGTTGTATTGAATCATTGAAAGTATCATACATATAGTCTACTTTATGTTTTTGAGTTTTCATTCTCTAAAATGGGTGGAAATATCTATTTTTAGCGAACAGTTTTTTTCTGCAAATGGTATACAATGAAATTCAAATATCGGTAGAACATTTTAATGCATACTGCAGTCGTATGAAATTATTGAGAATAAATTACATCAAGTCTACTTTATATTTTTAAGTTTAATTTCGTTTACCTAAATTGATGGAAGTATGTGTTTCTAGCGAATAGTTTTTTTTTTGTCAACCAATCAACGATAAAATATTAAGTTTGAATATTTTTTCATCGATCTACTTTGATTATATGCAATGTTTAGAAACACATCATATATAGTTTGTGTTTGAATTTATGGATTTTGACAAAAAATTCATAATCTCCTAACCTGAAAACCCCCACATACCGATTTTGAATCAAATATTACCATAATAAAAAAACTGGTCCTCCATGTTGGAGCCATCATCTTTGATTTATGAATTTTGACGGAAAATTCAAAATCTGCGTCCGCGTAAACTGCTGCATACCAATTTTGAATCGAATCGGATCATAATCACAGAACTCGTCCCCCATCTTGGAGCCGCCATCTTGAATTTCGACAAAAAATTCATAATCTACGACCCCGAAAACCCCCGAATATCAATTTTGAATCAATTTGGACCATAATCACAAAAATCGTTCTCCATTTTGGGGTCGTCATCTTGACTTTATGAGTTTTGACAAAAATTTCGAAATCTCCGCCGCGAAAACCTCCACATACCAATTTTGAAATAAATCGAACCATAATCACAAAACTCGTCCGCATTTGACAGAAAATTCATAACCTCCGATCCCAAAAACCATTACATACCAATTTTGGATTGATTCGGACCATAATAACAAATATCGTTGGGGCGGCTATTTTGTTTTTTTCTCTAACAAAAATTCCATAATGCATTGTCACCAGAATTATGAACACCTGTCAAATTTTAAATCAATCGGATGTCTAGAAGTCGGTCAAAATTCAGTTGCAAGATTAGACCAGAACATACATACAAACATTGCAAGTTAAATGAAAGCTTGTGATAAAATAGATGAGTGGGGTATTTTTAGGGTCCAAAATTGGATCAATGTATGCATTCAAAATCTTTATCTAATTGAGCTTTGAAACTAATTCGAAAATGAAAAATTATTCAAGTTATGAATCTTCCCCTATTGATCGTATTTCGTGTTACTGATCGCAATTGTGATTCCGTAGAACAACCATGTTTGAAAGTAGAATTGAAATACCTCTCAAACGATGTGCAACTCGATCTATACGACTTTCGAAATTCTCAAGTTGATGTGCTCCCATGGTCCTCTGTCAAATAATTGTGATATAGCTTCTCTCAGAAAGTAGAATCGGTAATATTTTCAAAATATTTTCTTCTCCCATTCAGATCCGCACTTATACTTGACATTTCATATGCATTTTGTAAAAAAAACATATAAACGAAATTCGAAAAAAAATGGTTAGAAAGAGAATAGCATTATTTTTTCAACGATGTGCCACTTGACCCCCCATGTTATTTGGAATTTTTAAGTTGATTTGCTCTCTGCGTCATCTATCGAGCGATCACAATGTCTTTCATTTGAATAAAAACTTTTTAACAAAAAATCAAACCGACGAAATACGGAACTGAAAATTAAAAATTGAAATAAACCTTCTTAGCCTCAATAACTAAGCTCCTGAACTAATGTGAGTAACTAATTTTGAGTCGGCGCCAAACAAACAAGCAAATGAATCAGATAAGGCGTAAAATAATGTTTTAAATGATCTTCGTTGATTGTTCGTTTGGTGCCGACTCAAAATTAGTTACTTACATCAGTTTAGGAGCTTAGTTATAGAAATGAGACTAAGAAGGTTTATTTTATTTTTTACTCTTCAGTTCCGTATTTCGTCGGTTTAATTTTGTGTTAAAAAAGTTTTATTTTTTAATTTCTTGTGACTGAAATCTACTAATTACCACCTACTTGTTTTTTGATTACTTCGAAAATACTTACTAACCCACCTTACTTCAACTATTACCAGTCAAATATTATGATTCTCTCCTGCTTTTACTATTTGTTGTAATATAGATAATTTTTGTTGTTCTAGTTAGTTTATTTCATTACTTCGTATATCATTCCATCCTCTCATAGAATATAATGATTATGACGGATGTAGGAGAACAAAAATAATGACCTTAGCGATCTACATATGTGTGCCAATGTTCACAAGTGAAAAATCAATTATTCCCTATTTTTCTAACCGTGAGGGTATATAATTTCATTCTAAATCCGAATATGATCAACTATGAGGTATACCCTATCCAATAAAGAAAGAATCATCCAAATCGAAGAACCCAGTACAAAGTTATGCCTGATGGAATCGGTTAACGGACCAGAATTCAGAGGGTGAGTGATCAATATCCTTCAGTTTGCTACCCTTAGGGGTGGATTTCATCTTTTAAATTTGAATGAGACCAACTTCGAAGTACATTCTATCCACTGAATTATCGGAATCGGACGTCTCAGTAAAAAGTTATGCGTGATCATACATAAACAAAAATATACGCGTCGACTAGAGAACCTCCTCCTTTTTGGTTTCGTCGGTTCAGAAGTAGTACCCGTGATACCATTTAAAACGTTTTTTTTTTTTCGTATTGTTCTACGTAAAACTCCTCAAGAGTTAACAGAGGCATGGGTTGGGGGTAGAGAAAGCTGTACTGTATAATATAATGCACGGATTGATAATTATTCCGAGAAGTAAACCCCACAAAAGAGTCAAATTTGCCTAAAATTCAAATGTCCGTCAAAAATGCGAACTTTTCAACCAACTGCGAAGTTGATTTTGATATAATCTTTTCGACACACTCCCTCAGTAAGCTGCGAACCTTCAGTATTTCACTGAGGGGATTATAACGGCTTCCCCCAGAGAGTTCATTGCCAGAATTTAATTAGCGGATCATAATTCAGAGTTCCCTTCTCCATATATTCCGTACAATCCCGTCCTCGTTATCTGAAATCCACATGATTTTTGCTCCAATATATCTATCCATGCATTGACCGCTTTTCATTAGGCTACTGATTAATTAGGATTCATTAATTAATCAGAAATATGTTGAATAGGCCATGTACGGCTTTGAAACTGGATGTTCATATATCCCGCATGAATGATTTATGATATAGGGAGTGACGTATATCATTCGAATTCAGGGATACTTATATACAATGTGCTTTCACCCTTTTTTATGAAATAGGATGGCGCGCCTTCAACATGGTTTTTTTTAACTATAAAGTCTCAAATATTTATCTTCGTAAATCAGTATGTACATGGGAATCTCGTGAGATTGATATATTTGGAATCATATATTACAGCAATATATTATTGTGATCATAGAAATGAACTTCATTCCAAGAAATATTTATGAGGAAATAGTATGATGGGGGTGAATAGCTCATGAACCTTTTAGCCTTGCTCGAATGGGATTTCCATTCTCTGTTCAGCAATAATAGGCTTTTCAAATTTGGTGCAATTATAACTGAAAAAAATTATTTTTGGAAATGTAAATTTTGTATAGTACAGGAAGAATGAAGGAAATAATGTCACATAAAGTTCAGGAAGTATTTTTCAATCACCTTTATAATTGAATTCAATGTTCAAAATGACCACAATTCGTTTCTTGACGATAAGCAAGTCGATCTTGGAATTTTCGTACAACATTTTGTAGGACCTCAGGGGTTATGTTGTTGATTTCTTCCGTTATCCTAACTTTTGAATCTGCAATATTGTCTGGTCTATTGAAATATACGCGCGTCTTCAACATGGTTTTTTTTTAACCACAAAGTCTCAAATATGTATTTTTGTAAATCAGTATGTACATGGGAATCTCGTGAGATTGATATATTTGGAATCATATATCACAGCAATATATTATTGTGATCATAGAAATGAACTTAATTCCAAGAAATATTTATGAGGAAACAGTATGATGGGGGTGAATAGCTCATGAACCTTTAAGCCTTGCTCGAATGGGATTTTCATTCTCTGTTCAGCAATATTAGGCTTTTCAAATTTGGTGCAATTATAACTGAAAAAAATTATTTTTGGAAATGTAAATTTTTTATACTACAGGAAGAATGAAGGAAATAATGTCACATAAAGTTCAGGAAGTATTTTTCAATCACCTTTATAATTGAATTTGATGTTCAAAATGACCAAAATTCGTTTCTTGACAATAAGCAAGTCGATCTTGGAATTTTCGTAACATTTTGTAGGACCTCAGGGGTTATGTTGTTGATTTCTTCCGTTATCCTCACTTTTGAATCTGCAATATTGTCTGGTCTATTGAAATATACTTTCGACTTCAAATAACCCCATAAGAAATAATCAGGTATTTTCTCATCTGTTTTGCTAAACGTCAGGAAAAAGTCGTTTACAAAACCCACATGAATAATGTAATGTCAATTTAGTAGACTTCTGTTATTTTGATATTTATAAGTTGCTGACACACGTCAGTGTATTGGAGAATATTTGTGTGTGTACTTGATTCAACTATGGCTCATTTATCCGAAACTCAAAGAATAGACATTTGAATTATGATTGGCTGCGGTAAGAAAACAAAAAAGCAAGTTTGTGAAATGTATAATAATAAATACCCCGGTCAAAACATTTCACAGTCTACAGTTAGCAAAATAGAAACGAAATTCCGTGAAACTGGACATGTAAAAACTATTCGAAAACCAGGTAGAAATGTTAAATTGGATGAGGAAAAAAGTTAGATGTACTGTTAGCGATTGCGGAACATCCGCATATGACAAGTAGACAACTTGCCGCCGACAATTATATACCTAAGTAAATCATCGATATTGAGAGCTTTACATGAAGAAAAATACCATTCTTATAAAGTTCAGTTGTTTCAGGAGTTGAATTAGTATGATCCTGATAGAAGGCAACAATTCTGTGAACTGATGATGCACAAAATGGAAGCAGATTTGCAGTTCATAAACAAAATTGTTTTTTCTGATGAAGCTACTTTTCATTTGAATGGAACGGTTGATAGACAGAACTGTAGATATTGGAGCCGAGAAAATCCTCATTGGATGTGTGAGGCTCACACACAATATCCTACAAAAGTGAACGTTTGGGCTGGTATAATTACCAACAAAATTATTGGCACTTATTTTTTTGAAGGCAAAGTTAATGGTGAGGTTTATCTAGATTTTTTTATGAACTTTTCACAGCCCACATTGAAAATACTTTTTTCTGATGTTGATGATCCAATGCAATAGATAACGTATTGGTAGAGAATATTTGAACGAAGTTTTTCTCAATAGGTGGATTGGAAGACGTGGAACGATTGAATCGCCACGTAGATCCCCCGATTTGACTCCTCTCGATTACTTCTCATGATGTTATTCAAAATCCAAAGTATATTTCAATAGACCAGACAATATTGCAGATTTAAAATTAGGATAACGGAAGAAATCAACATTATAACCGCTGAGGTCCTACAAAATGTTGTACGAGAGTTCCAAGATCGACTTGCTTATTGTCAAGAAGTATATGGTGGTCATTTTGAACATTCAATTTGACTGTAAAGCACATTGAAAAATACTTCCTAAACATTATGTGACATTATTTCCTTCATTCTATGTATAAAAATTTTACATTTTCAAAATAAATTCCTGAGTTATGATTGCACCAAATATGAAAAACTCAATATAACTGAACAGCGTTTGAAATTTGAACAGACTAAAAAGCAAAGAATAAAATAAACCTCCTGAGTCTTAAAAAGAACTGAGCTCCCTACCAATGTGAGTAACTAATTTCTAGTCGGCGCCAAACAAAAAATCAACAAAGATCATTGTATTACTTTGAAGAAATAATCGAAGCGCCGCCGTGCATCCCGCTGCCATCATTTTACGCTTTACCGTATTCGATTGCTAGTTTGTTTGGCGCCGACTCAAAATTAGTTACTCACATTAGTTAGGAGCTCAGTTATTGTTGAGACTAAAAAGGTTCATTTTATTTCTTTATTTTTTTGTTGGTTTCATTTTGTGTTGACAAGTTTTTATTTTTTTGTGAACATACCGACATCTATTTCGGATGTCTCGACAAAATACATGGTAAATTATTCTTTCAATGATACCATTTTACCTGTCAATATTGAACTTAGGGATGGTGATGACTTCCAAATATTACGTAAAAACGTGGAAAATGGCAAAATCGGAAGTCTTGAGTAGCAAAAATTTCAGCCGATTTTCGGGATCTATGAATAATATCCATTAACTCTAATTCCTAGCCTAATATATTACTCACGTTAATGAAAAACTCCATAACTCCTCAGTTATTGACATCCATCTACTCATGGAATGGGCAAATCTGAATGAAAAACACAGCCTCCTGGGATGGAAATGAAATATATTTCCACTTTCATGAATACTCTACGCTATTGCGGTTCGCAGACGTAACGGATTTTCAGAAAGTGTTCTGGATAACTCAGTCGAATTTACTATTGATAGCACTATCTTTGGAACGGAAATTAAATTTTACGGAACAGATTGGGAGAGGTTGATACTGGCAAGTGACAAAATGAAAGTTCCCCAAGATATGGAAGCTGATTCAGGAAGATTTAAAGAAGGTGTATCCAACAAACTAACACCGCTTTGGAAAGGACCGTGAAAGATAAAGAAAAAATAATAATGGGAGTGGTTAAACCTCCTGCGGACGAGACCATTTTTAGCTGATTTGCCCTCAGACGGGAGTTTCTGCAATGGCATAAATCCGACAGTTGGCAGATAAACTAAATACAAATATAGGCTGGTGTATAATTATGAATTGAAATCATACTATGTCTTATCGATATCTGAAGTCATGCAACTTCGGGCGCGGCTAGTACTTGGTTGGGTGATCAGCTGACAAGGAAGATGCGCGTTGAAATATCCTAACAACTGTAGCGAAGTAGCATATTCGCAGTTGCAGGCGTCTTATCAACGAGCACGAGATAAGACTCTAGATAAGGGACGTTAAGGTGGCGGTCCCGAGTTCATAGATGTTGAGCTTGTTGAAGAACCCTACCTCTGAAACAACAGAGGATTCGGCAATATTTCCGTTTGAGGAAAGTGTGCTAACCGACGTCGGTGTGTAGCCCTGGTCGCATAAATAGGCCGACATTGAATAAAGCAATAAAAATTAAATGAATAAAAATGTACACACAACTATTACGAATAATTTTATTGAGAAGGAATAAGCAAGTATCACGACGTATGCAAAACAGAAATATATATATATATATATATATTCTCTTCAAAAATCCGTTAGGCTCTGGTATATTTTAAAACGAGGCACTATATACAGGCCTAGATCGCAATCTATGCCTATGTATCTGGTATCGCTTGTTTTTTTTTCTGGCCCTGTTTTGTGTAGGAACAAATAGTACATCTCCTTGAAGCTTTTTTGTTATTAACAGTTCCACATACCACTGCCAAAAAGTGTCTACCTATCAACCTATCAAATTGGGGTATTATGAGAAGGAGTCTACTGATTTAATCGATATCATAATAAAATGATATAATGGAAGAATGGATCAACCCTGTGAATATTTGGTGGATCAGATTGATTTGGAATTTGGCGATACCCACTGGAGGGGTACGCCTGGTCAAGAACATGCCATGCGCATTGAGCAGACTTACATATAAAATATACATGAAAAGTTTCTAATACCATTTGGTACATTTTCGAGTACATATATCAGAATGACCTATCGCTCCCATCCTCTCATCATAGTTTCTTTAGATACTCATTGGTTGTTCTATTAATTTCGTTATTTGTGATCATCTCATTTTCATGAAGTTGATATAAATGTCAGATCTCTCCTATCTTTCTACTTCAACACCAGCATCTTGTCAGAACTTCATCATGAGAAGACATCAGCTTGTCCAGTTTCTTTTTGTATAGGTAACTTGACAATGTCGGACTACTGTGGTAATTGTCAGTAAAAGAGGTTATAGTCTTTGTTGAGGTATGGTTCCATCAATGAAACAACAACGCACCCTGAAGAACCCAGTTCCACTATCTTCTGTACTTGGAGGTTGATTTCTTGTCTAACATATAGTATGAAATTTGGTACAATGCCTGCCTCACAATCACACAAGACATATGAATTTATTCCAAACCGTTGTCGGTTGTTTTCTATATATTGTTTAAAACTGAGTCGATCTTTGGAAAAAACCATACTTCCATCAACGACCAGATTCTGGAAAGGATTATTACTGAAATCTTTCCTAGATTTTTTGCAAGACTTCCTCAATTTGAAAAACGTGATAATTGGGAGCCTCTTCATTATTCGCGAATATCTATCCATAGACATTGTCTCATTAATTATTGGCGAATTGAGCAATGGATCTCTGGAACAATATTCCTTTGTATGCAGTTTTTTATTCCGTATCATGACGATACCAATGAATATGAAAAGCTCATCCAAATCCAAATCCTTTCGGTATAAAAAAAAAATTGTACAGCATACTTGTTAGTCTCTCGAATGATATATACAGCGCTGGCTCCAGTGAAGATATCGTGAACAGAATCGACTTCTAGAGATTTTTCATCAAGATTTATATTCATTAAACCAGACAAACCACAATCAAATTCTGAAAGTTCAGGAACAAATTCGTTGTCTTTCTAATTGATATTGATTTCATCATGTTCATGGTCGCTACCACTCCTCTCAAGACAATTATCATTTCGTATAACAGGTTCAGGTTCTACGATATCTTCAACTCCATATGGAAATGCCTCACTTTCAGAACCAGGCAAATATTTGCATCAGCTATCTTGGAAAGGTTTCTTCCGCCAGCACTGTCCACGTACAAGTCGTCAAAGCCAACATTTTGCAGAATATCATCTACTTCTTGTGGATTCAATCCACAATAACTATCAGTATAATTTTGCAGCTTTTCCACAGGAAGGACCGGCACCGTCATCGTCACCCTGTCTCGATGCTATTCCAAACAGTACTGTACCGGCACCACTAGAAATCGACCACAGATCGACTGCCGTCGTGAAATTCCGTCAGTGACTCACTTCTCCGTTAGCCGCTTTTCACTCACTTTCTTATCCGGCAGCACTCTGTGTGCCGCAATTTTTTTTCGAATGTGTCGTAAATGAAAGGCAACTCAAACATGAAACGGATATAGCTCTCAGCCGTTGGTAGGCCCAAATTAAGCCTGCCTGATTGGGAATCCAAAATAACGGATACTCCCTCTGGTGTCCATTTTTTAAACTAAACATCGGTACATTGTTTACTTCTTGAAACATTATTGTTTATATGATTCAAGCCATTGTATACTTGAAACTTGTTGAATCTCTTGTGATTGCTGACTTTTAATGAAATTCTGGTTTACCTGGTGAATGTTCTGTATTGTACGTCCTCGAGTGGAAATTAGTGGTTTTCGTTCAAATCATCATTGTTGTGTACATCAATGTGACTATTGGCAAAACGATCCCGTTGTACTGGAATAAGTTTTCATCATTTTCCGTGAGAAAATGAACTTAACGTTCTGGTTTAGACTAATCTAGGATTGAGTGAATCTATAGACGGACGACGGGCTCTTGGGATCTTGGAGACTAATACAGTTCTTTTCCAAAATCTTGCTGTATAGTCTGTGGCGAATAAAAATCAAGAGATAACGTTTAAATAGAGTGGAGAAGAAAGGAAAGAGAGTTAAGAGGAAAAAGAGATACTATCCAACATAACGAAGATTACTATCGTTTCGGACGTCCTTCGTCTTAATGTATTTTGAAGGTTATCACGACGTTTCGAATGCTTGTATCTGCAATCGTCTTCAGTATTCACCTGAAGACGATTGCAGATACAAGCATTCGAAACGTCGTGAAAACCTTTTGAATACATTAAGACGATGGACGTCCGAAACGATAGTAATCAAGTTACCACATCGTCTATAACCTTCAAACATTACGAAGATTATTCATACAGCATCGAGAAAGTGTGACTATATATGTATATCTAGGTGATAAGGGTTATGTATTTACTAAATGAAAGACATGACTTATCATCTTACCAACTAGTGATGGCATTGCTAACTTATAAAACTTACAAATGACATTCTATGCTACAGCACATTTTCACACCATCTTGTTTGTTTCATAAAAAAACTGTTTTTTCTTGGTTTTATTTCAATTCGAACATTCACGAATAGTGTGTAACATTTCTTCAAAATGATTCATAATAATAACTCCAGATGACTTTACTGTCCAGAAACTACGAAAAATATTTTTTTGCAAGCAAATTAGAACAAACTTTGTCTCCTTCAAAGTGAGTTTTTGAAAATGATATTTGAAAACACCACTTTACTAGTCTTGAAATGAATAACACCACACGAAAAAAAAACTGGAGACGAATACAAAATGGAAATATTTTTAGAAATACTCAAAACAAGTACTCTGAGAAAACAGACGAATAATGTAATTATCTGGTTTGCATTTTTGCCATTCTGGCGCTGGCATCTGATTTCAAATTCCCAATATATCCGTCTTTAAAGAGTAAGATTGTTATGATCTGCATATGGAGCTTGGACATAAAATGTTTCGGAGGAATATATTCATTTAGAAAGATCACATTTAAACTAGGGAAAAATCCAGTATTAATAATATATAAATTTATATTACATGAAAGTTATTCCATTCTAACGAGTATTGAACTCAATGCACCAAAAAATTATAAAAATGACACCATATATCTGGGCTGGAGACGAAAATATAATTATATACTTCACGTGTGAAGCGAGGAAATTTAAAACAGGGGTTCCTAAAAATGAAAGTACAAAGAAAATCATACCTACTTATGTACTCCAGTAAACTATGAGTTCATAAGAAAATAGTTTACCTATTTATAATCAACCCCAAAAGGAGCGACACAGCTGCATCATCATAGGAGAGGCAGTGTAATTATATTCAAAAATGAAACAAAGCCAACTTGAGATTTTATAGTGGATTATAGATTTTTCTGCATGTGGGAATACGAGGATATATAAACAGTTCTGTAACAATGAGAGCCATTCCATTCGGGTATTCATTTCAATTCAGTATATATGCGAATCGGCATCTTAAATTGAGTTATTTTGATCAGATCATGTTTTAGTCAGATAGATGAAAACTTTTTAATTGTACTTCAAGTCAAATTCAGATACAAACAAGTTTAAAATGTACCAGTCATCAGAACTCACACTGATGAGTTTATTCACCAGTCAGCCAATCAATTCCACATCGTAGCTACAAAGAAAACGAGTCGAACTACATACACTGATATGTAGTTAGAAGTCGTCATCCGAAATTCATCATTTGCTCCAGAAGTAATTAAATCATCAAAATACTTGACGGGATTTTTGAATATTAAACTAAAAATCAGTTAAATAAAAATATTTGCAAGATAAAATACCGGGAATGATTTCAGTGAAGTGATCTTCGTACCAACTGTATATATACAGGGTGAGACTACATATTATTTCTCTTTGATTGTATTGTGTACCAGGCCTTATATAATGAACATTTTTCCACATTCATACTCTACATTCCTTGAAGTTTACAACTACTCTGATGAATATTTCTTTATTTCATTAGATTTTGATAGTTGCTTGTTCTAGAAATATGTATACTATGATTAATACTATTCAATGATTATAACTGAAAACTTTTGCTATTATGTTTTGAAGTCCCGCAAAATATTGAAGTTGTTGTTTGAAGAAGAAAAACAACTATAATGAAAATTGTGTATTAACCCAGATAATTGACTTTGGTGTTTTAGATTTGTGTACCTTGATAAATACAAAATTTTAGAATATATTGATGGAGCATAAAAACAAGTATTGAAATATATAAATACGCTAAGCCAATGGTATTATATGATGAGAGTGGGCTGCATAAAATCTGGCCAATCGAGTGATAGAATGAAATGTTTTTAAAATGTTAGTACTCACAGCAAACATGAGAAACGTCATTGACTGCCTGGGCAAAAGTGGTTCATAAGTTTTTGATTGCCTTTTTTCCGGTAAAAGCAACCATACAAATGTAGCAACAGATTGGTAATAGTTTCAAGAGTGGTCAACAGGTCTAAGGTGCTGGTTCACTAAAGGTAGCGTGGGTGAGCGTGGGTTCAAACCCCAGCTCGAGCAGCTTTTTTTTTCTTTTGGGCGAATATTCGTCCTAAAACAAATAGTTTCCCATGTCTGAGAAAATCTGGCCGATCCAGTAACATAATGAAATGTTTTCACAAGCATTCATTTAATTTCACATAATATGTACGTGTTTAGTTCAAATCTTGTGAGTGAATTTCAACCTACTTTCAGTTGTCCGAATAACGTAAAATTTGGCAGCTGTTCATAATTTCGGTTAAAATGCCTTATGGAATTTTTGCCGAATGAAAACAAAATGGCGGCTCCAATATGGCGGACGATTGTTATTATGGTCTATTATGGTTATTATGGTTATTATGGTCTAGAACAACTGGTCGAGCTATGGTCTAGAACAACTGGTCGAGCCAACCACCCGCATCCCTGATGTCAACAACCAGTCTGCCAATACACTAGATCTTTTCCTCACCACCAATCCTGACCCGTATAGAATAGAAGTTTGTGCCCCACTTGGAAACTCTGACCACACCCTCATCTCCACAACATGCTTTTTCCATTTACCATCGAGCTGCACAATACCACCCCGTCTCATGTGGCATTACAATTCGGCCGACTGGGAAGGTCTTCGTATGTTTTTCTCAGCGTTTCCATGGAAGAGAGTTTGTTTCTCTTCAGTAGATCCAACACGATGTGCTGAGACAATTTCTGAAATCATCATGTTGGGGATGCAAACTTACATACCGAATACCGAAAGAAGAACATCATCCGATAAGACCTGGTTTAACAGAAACTGCTCTAGAGCTGTGGCTTCCAAACAGGCAGCATACCATCGATGGCTAAAAAATCCGGGCCCTGAGACCAGAGCAGCATATGTCGAGGCTAGAGGCATATGTAAAGAGACAATAGAATGCTCAAAAGATGCCCACAAAGCCAAAATAAGATCAAAACTTGCTGAATGTCCTAACGGATCCCGTTCATTTTGGTCTTTCGCCAAAGCTGTGGGAAGAAATTTCACTTCCAGCTCATTTCCTCCCCTAACCAAAGAAGATGGAACACTAGCAACGACTGCCCAGGAAAAAGCCAATATCTTTGCGCACCTATTTGCTGGAAATTCCACTCTGGATTCATCAGGAAAACAACTCCCGAACATTACACCTATTGACAGTCACATGCCCGAGATCACCTATCCCCAACGTACTATCAGAAAGATTTTGCTCGGTCTCAACGACCAAAAAAGCCTGCGGATCTCACGGAATCCCGCCGATTGTTATCAAGAAATGTACCCCCAAACTAACACCTGTTCATTGCAAGTTGTTCAACCACTCTTACAATTTGGGGGTATTTCCGTCCAATTGGAAAATTGCAAGAGTACAGCCAGTCCCTGAAAAAGGCAAAAAGGCCCTACCTAGCAACTACAGACCTATCGCACTGCTATCTATTATTTCAAAGGTCATGGAAAAAACCATCAACATCGAGCTCATGAAATATCTGGAAGACTCAGGAATTGTCAACGATAGGCAATATGGCTTCCGCCATCAGAGATCAACTGGTGACCTGCTCGCTTACGTCTCACATATATGGCAGCTATCTATTGAAAGGCATGGAGAAACTTTAGCTGTGGCATTAGATATCTCCAAGGCGTTCGATCGAGTTTGGCACCAGGGACTCCTCGCCAAGCTACCGTCTTATGGCTTGCCCCCTCAGCTGTGTTCTCTGCTTGCTAGTTTTCTCTCAAACAGGTCTCTCCATGTAGTGGTCGATGGAGTTTCATCTGACACTCTACTCACAAATGCTGGTGTTCCGCAAGGATCCATTCTCGCACCAACACTATTTCTACTTCACATCAACGACCTGTTGAAAGCAACTTCATGTCCAGTACACAGCTTTGCCGATGATAGTACCCTCCATACCGCTTTCTCTTCCAGGGCCCTATATCAGCCCGTGAAACCAGAAATGAACGAGGAAGAAATGTTAATAATATAAATATGGACTTGGCAACAATTCTCGAATGGGGATCTAATAACTTGGTAGAATTCAATGCAAACAAAACACAAGCATGTCTTTTCTCTAGAAAAGCCGATCTCACTGTGCCTAACATAACTTTGTCAGGAGTAACCATACCACTGAAGCCATCCATATCGATGCTTGGTATTACTATCAGCAATAACCTTTCCTGGGAAAATCACGTGAGGTCCATTGCCAAAAGTGCATCCCAAAACTTGGTTTTCTGTTTCGTGCCAAGAGCTATTTCACCCCCAGTCAGCTGCTTATGATCTATAAGGCACAGATCCGACCTGTCCTGGAATACTGTTCCCATATTTGGAGTGCGGCACCTAAACATATCCTGAGGCTATTGGATTCTGTCCAAAAAAGAGCAATTCGTCTCGTCGGTGATGCCTCGCTCACAAACTCGCTCACTTGTCTGGAACACCGTAGAAAAGTTGGCGATTTGTCTCTATTTTATAGATATTTTCATGGGCGATGCTCTTCTGAAATATCAACAATCGTTCCTGCTTTGGCAGTCTCTTCGAGATTAACCCGTCAAGTTCAGTCATCACACCCCTTCGTGGTCACTTTGGAAACCTGCAGAACATCACTTTCCAAAGACTCGTTCATCCAACGAACAGCGAGGCTTTGGAACTCATTGCCTAGGGAGGTGTTCCCCGAGGCATACAACCTTCAGAAATTTAAGAAGAACACCAACTCCTACCTTCTTTCCCTAGGTTCCCACGATGTTCTCTGAACATTACAGGATATCCCTTTTCGTGGGAACCAGAACATAAAAAAAAAAAAAAAATATAGTTCGATTCTATTCAAAATTTGTATGTGAGAATTTTTGGGATCGCACATCATAATTTCTTGGCCGGAATTGATGAATTCAAGATGTCGGCTCCAAGATGGCGACGACTTTTGTGATTATAGTCGGATTCCATTCGAAATTTGCGAGTGGAAGATTTTTGAGTCGGACAACATGATTCCTTAGTCGAAATTGATGAATTCAAGATGGCGGCTTCAAGAAGGCGATGTGTTTTGTTATTATGGCCCGACTCCATTCAAAATTGGTATGTGGGTTTTTTGGGGTTGTAGATTATCAATTTCTGTCAGAATTCAATGAGATGATGGATTTCATGAATGACTCAGAAAAATAAAATAAAAAGATTGAAAAAAAATTAAGACATGCTTTTATACAAAAAATATTTCTTCAATTGTTTGACCTAGGTTATTTCATGAGTGACAGATTCAGAAGCTTGCCGCGAATATAGAATAGGTATTCTTGCGTGGCAAGATTTTGAATCTGTTATTCATAGAATAACCTAGGTCAAACAATTGAAATTTTTTTTTTGTATAAAAGCTTGTCGCAATTTTTTTTCAATACTTTTTTTCAATTCCATAATAACATAAAAAATCAGCTTCCTGAAGCCGCCATCTTGAATTCATGAATTTTGAATCATGGGGAATCATGATGTCCGACTCCAAAAGCTCCTACACACCAATTTTGAATGGAATCGTACTATAACCACAAAAGTCGTAGCCATTTTGTATTCATGAATTCTGCGAAAGAAATCATGATGTTCGATCCAAAAAATCCCCACATACCAATTTTGAATTTACGTTTGATTTTGCTACAATTGATTGAAAATATATTGTTCATGCCTTGGAATTATAGAACATTGTAACTGATCTGATACTTATTTCTGCTATATCTATATATATATATATATATATATATATATATATATATATAGTTTATATGGAATGATTTCATGAGATTATCATTGAATTAGGGATTTGTGTAATGGTTTTGATGATTGATGTTAATTATATCTTTCAAATTTACAACTATATTATTATTTCATTTTTTTTATAGCTTGAGATATGACCGAAACATAGGTTGAAACGAACCTCAATCATATACTGAATGAATTACTTGGATAGGCCGTTCTCTGAGTTCATTCCCGTTGTCAATTTTTTTCAGTTGCACAACCCTCAGTATAGAGCTTCAAACGACTTTTTATGGGACACGCTTTTGTACTGTCAATTGTGTGAAAATAACTTAGTATTGAGTAGAGTGTATACAAATAATACAATTGTGTGAAAATAACTTAGTATTGAGTAGAGTGAATACAAATAATACAAGTATAGTTATACATCATTTGGCGGTATTTGTAAAATCCTTCTATTGGATTACCTAGAGTGTTTCTTTGGTAAAAGTAACTGTGAGGTTCGACAAACACTTGGATATTTTAGGAGTGGTGTGTGAATTCATTTCACTCTGAATATAGCCAGAGTCAATTAATGGCTGGTCAGTTGTGGGGTTTTTGGGTTCTCCAACTGTCCTCAGCTATAACAATGGCTAAGCAGGTGTGTGGTTTTTAAATAAATAACACCCTGTACAGCTTTTAACAAGATAATCCGACTCAGATTTAAAACTATGATAGAAGTGGTTCATCTGAAAATATTGAGGCCCTATCATGGTAAAACGTTAGTTTTGATCGGGACGATCAAGATTAAAGGGGTGGGGGAGACAATATTACACGCTACTGATACTTGCGCCTTCACCAACATCGGTTCGCTGATGTTACGAGATTCCAGAAAAAGGCTCTAAATGATCGGAAGATATAGTGGTGAAACATCCCGAAGAGTTCGAGAAACATCCTCCGCCAATGTTTGAGTGCTTCGAACGTCGATTTATACCTCTGCCACAGATCCAGGAGACTCATTATAAACGCTAATTCGATACCGTTATCATGGCCCATTGTTCGAGGTATTTAATTGCATAGAAAAAGGGCTGGGAATATCAGGTACGGATTTGAAAATACGTCAATTATCTCCTGTACTACATTTTAATGCGCGAATTTAAATTTGTCCATGTAATTTCATAGTTATGACTGATTAGATTGATTTTTATCATTTTTATATTAGGTTTGGATTATGTTATGAACTTATTTTTTTTAACAATCAGGACAAGCCGTCAATTCAACATATCATCTTGTCTGAAAATTTCAGTGTATCGAGAACGTCCCTGCGAATGGTCAGTCGAGCGCTTAGCCTTATCAGCAATGAATAATAATGAATTTCCAAGAGTTATTGCAGCACTATAACTTGTAGTAACGTCACAGTGGAAGTCAACCAATGAAATCGAGAGCCCAGGAATGTGCCATTTTAGTTAAGCGAACAATTTCAGTGAACTTATTGAATTGTCAGGGTTCATCATCGTTCTGTGAATCTGAGAATAATCAGTTCACTATTTTAAGCCATGAACCTTAGATTCGTAGGAGTAGGTATAGTATATGCAATCTCAGTTGAATGAATTTATCTTCGACTCAAAAAATAGGGTAAGTTCAAAATCGTAAATATTATAATGTTGAATAATGAAGGGAATCGGCAAGATAAATGTATATGATTTCTTGAATGAATTATATAGTAGACCACATTGTATTTATACCTAATTTTATCTTTATTTCATATATTAAATTCTTATCTTTAAACAAAAATTGAACCGAATAAATCATAGATCTCGGTTGGTTGGTTGGTTGGTTTGAGGCTGACGAGCCAGAGACAGGGTTGGCACTTAGCTTCCCTTGACACTGCGACCAGCTGGGGTCTATTGTATCACTCTGTCGTCAGTGGCTCCTTATTCAAACAGGTTTGTGCCTTTAATTAGGTTAAGAAGCCTGTTGATAAGGTTCTTCGGATTCATGCCTGTTTCTGGGCTGATCTCTCCAAAGGTTCTGTGTCGCCTACTACTTGGGGCGTCACAGTCGAAGATGATATGAGAGGCTGTTTCCTCCTCTTCATCACACACCTACACTCCACGGTTTCCCTGCGTACTCCCATGGTGTTCAGGTGTTTTCTTAGGCCGCAGTGTCCAGTCAACAGACCTATTATTATACGAGCCTTCGTTCTGTTCAGGTTCAGAAGGTCAGCCGTCAGGGTCCGGTTTGGACGCCCTACCATGACTTTGCTGTGTATTTGCCCGACAGTTTGATCCCAATATTGTTGGTGTCTTCTTTTTATCCACTCGTCGATCAGGGTCCGTCATCGGTTTTTGCTAATCCCGTGTGCAGGTTCTGGCCCTGTGAATAGCGTTTCAGATGCTTGTCTAGCTAGCTGGTCCGCTTTGACGTTGCCTTCAATGCCTCTATGACCTGGCACCCACATCAAGGTGACCTTGTTGTGTTTTGCCAGCTCGATGAGGTTCTGGAGGCAGTCCCAGACCAGTTTGGACTTTATCTGTGTAGAGTTGAGTGCTTTGATAGCACTTTGACAGTCAGATAGAATGTAGATGTGTTTTTTTCTATAACCACTTTCTAGATTCTTCTGAATGCATACCATGATAGCATGTGTTTCAGCTTGGAATATCGTGGAGCATTTACCAAGTGGTATTATGTAATCCCTTCTTGGCCTTACCGCATGTATTCCTGCTCCCGTTCCTTCAACTGTCTTTGAACCGTCTGTATACCAGACTATGTCCGCAGTTGATTGTGATTCTATACTCGGGGCCCATCCAGATTCATCAATTCATGTTTCGAATGGTTTTTCGAATGAGTATAGGGGTTGCATGTAATCTGAAATCATTTCGAGTTCTTCGATATTGATTACATGAGTGATTCTGGTATGTCCAGTTGTTCGGATTCTCCAGTTTTTCGTTTGTTTCAGTCTCTATGCACTCATCCTGGCCTCTCCAATGACATGTAAGTCAAGGGGTTCGAGGTTTAGGATGATTTCCATTGCAGCTGTTGGAGTGCTGTTCATTGCACCCGTGATGCAGAGACAGGCAAGCCTCTGGATTTTCCCAAGGTTGATTTTGCCTGTCTTTGATTTGTTTTTGGCCACCATAAGAGTGAGCCATAAGTTATTCTTGGTCTTATTACCGCTGTGTAAAGCCAGTGCATGGCTTTCGGTTTAAGCCCCCAGGTTTTTCCAAAAGCTCTCCTGCACATCATGAAGGTTATCTTGCTTTTGTTGGTTACATGTTGAAGATGCGGGTTCCAGGTTAGTTTCTTGTCAAGAATCAGCCCTAGATATTTCACCTGCTCTACTATTTGTAATGTTTCACCGAATAGTCTGGGAGGTATGAGATCTCCCATGTTTCTTCTCCGAGTGAAGGGAATTAGTGTTGTTTTGTTCGGATTTGCCCTTAGGCTCTCTCTGTTACACCATTCCTCTACTGTCCTCAGTGCATTTTGTATTAGCTCTGAGGTTGTTCGAGTATTCTTTCCCTTGATGAGGATGACCAAGTCATCTGCATACCCTTGAGAGTAATACCCTTGGTTATTCAGAGAAATTAGCAGTTCGTCTACAACCATGTCCCACAGAAGGGGGGAGAGTATGCCCCCCTGTGGGGTACCTCTGGAAATTTCAACCTGCTCTGTTTCCTCGAACATGTTGGCTTGGACCAGTCTATTATGAAGCATTGAGTATATCCACCTGCAGGTAGTTTCGTCAATGCCTCTTCGAGTGGCCGCAGAGACCATACTTTCGAAGGGGGTGTTGTCGAAGGCTCCTTCGATGTCTAGAAAAGTGCATAGTGCAATTTCTTTGTTTGCTAGAGACTCTTCAAGCCTTGAAACAAGCTGATGAAGTGCTGTCTCGCATGATTTTCCTGTTAGATAGGCATGTTGGTTTTGATGTAAAGGCCGTTCTACAAGAGCGGTTTCCCTTATGTCTCTATCTATCAGTTTTTCTGAGCCTTTCAGAAGAAACGACGATAGGCTTATTGGTCTGTATGCCTTCGCCTGGTCATATGAGTCTCGTCCAGGTTTCGGAATAAAGACCACATTTACAGTTTTCCAGGTTTGAGGTAGCCATCCCAATGCTAGGCTCAGCCTGTAGAGTCTGCACAGTTCTGGTGCTAGATATTCAACTCCGCTCTGAAGTAGTATGGGAAATACTCCATCTGGGCCCGGAGACTTGTAAGGCTTGAAGGAGTTTATTGCCCACACTACTTTTGAATGAGTTACCGTTCGTTCAGCCACTTCCCAGTCTGCCCTTTCAGCCCTCAAATGAAGGTTTGCAGGGATTTCATATCTGGGGTTTTGATTTGTGGTGACAGTGGATCCTGGGAAGTGTGTATGGAGCAAGAGTTCCATAGTTTCCTTCCCAGTGTTGGTGTGATTGCCGTTGGGTTTTTTGAGAGTCCCCAACGGATTGATGGGGTCTTTGGAAAGGATGCGGTGGAGTCTTGCTCTTTCTGAGGTTTGTTATATGTCCTCACAGAACTTCCTCCATGACTTTCTTTGTTCCCCTCTGATTTTTTTGTTGTATTCTGTGAGAGTTTTGGAATAATCCTCCCAGTCACCAGTTTTTTTCGCACGATTGAATAGTTTGCGCGTTTTATTTCTAAGATATGTGAGTTCGGTGTTCCACCAGCTCACTGTACCTTTAGTGGTGCTGCGCTTCAAAGGGCAGTTATTATGATATGAAGTTATTATGGCCTCCTGCAACATTAGGGAGGTTTGCTCTATTTCATGAATTGTATTTGAGTTAGGTTTGACATTTTTGAAATTTGTAAGATTTGCCCTGAGCTCCTCCCGGTACCCCGGCCAGTTGGTATCTCACGCACAGGCTATATGCCTTAGTGAGAATCTCGGTTTATTGAATGTTTACAATTAATATGTACCGTTTATAGTTTGATTATTACTCAATAAACGATATATTATTATATTATTATTATATTATTATTATTATTATATTGAGTAAAAACTATTTCCGCGTAAAATCCAGTCGATAACTTCGTGACCGCTGATTGCAGAAATTACCTTAAGCCACCACATATTACATGTGGTGTGGTTTGTGTAGAACAGTGGTGTACTTTGTGTCTAGACAAAGGCATGGTAGACAACTGCAAGAAAATTTTTGTGCAGTAGTCGAAAGTACTATCTACATAAAATTTCAGGCTAAAGCAAAGCTGCCTTGAATTCTTCAAATTTGTGAAACAAGGTAAATACCAATATATTGGATTTATTGGGCCAATTCGTTGAAAGGAAAGAAAGTTATACGCACCCCTTCATAATGCAGAACAACCAATGTTCAATGTTTAATACCTATCATTTTAGAAAGCGGGTTGCCGATATTTTCAATGGACCACATTGGTTCAAAATAGCAAGTACATGTGATTTCAAAAAAATATGAATATTCCCTTTGGCCATCCATTCAACCCGTTATCACAAACCGAATGATTCGTCTGATTTGGAGGATTGTCCTTGAGGAGATTGAGGGTAGACATGCTTTTCATTTTCTACGAATAATGGAATTTCTTGTTTTTGTTTCTTTCTCAAATGCGGAAAATATAATCGTGTTTGTCATCTTTTATTTTATTTTCATAATTTCAAACCTACTTTGAATTTCAATTAATAAGGTTTAGTTTTCCTATACAGTGCTTTCGTAAGGTACTGAATAAATTAATTAGTTGCCAACCTATCCACTTCTGAGAAATCTCCTGAAACAGGTCGATTCTTAATCTCAATTTTCCACATTAATGAGGGATAATTAGATATACAGGGTGATCCACGTTCGATTAATGACGTCCGCGACAACGTTTTCAAAGTGAACACCCTATATATTATTCATTTTTTGGAATCTCCAAGGAAAGCTGATTTTAAAAATATATCACACAAAGGGGTTTTCATACCGTGCGTCCGTTAAATTCAGTGCTCTCGTGAAGTAGTGGATAAATTCGTAATAAATGAAAAGAATAATTTTTGGAAAGAACGCTCCAAGCCGTCGAATTTTATTTTCATTTGGGCATTCTTTCAAATTCAATTAATACACACAGAATGATTCGTGTAGGAGAATGACGTCATCGGTATTATTCAATGGCAACTCCATTTTTCATTACGGAATGTGAAAAGGTGATTATGAGTATGGGTAAAATTAAAATAAAATAAGAAAAACTATTTTGAAATATTGAAATACTAAATTTGAGAGCCATTACAGCTTCAAACAACGATCAAATCAAATGTTCAAATTGTGAACCGTTTGCTATCTGACAGTAGCCAAGACGTTGAATAAAATCTTTTTGAACCTTGTCAATAACGTCAGGAGGTATACATTGTATCTCGTGACAAATTCTTGCTTTCAAATCTTCTAAATTCTCCGGCCTATTAACATGCACTTTACTCTTCAAGTATCCCCACAAGAAGTAATCAAGTGTTGTCAAATCTGAAGATCTAGCTGGCCACTCAATCAATCCCCTTCTCCCTATCCAACGATTCGGAAACACCACATCTAAATAGTCACGGACAGCTGCTGCCTAATGGAGAGATGCACCATTTGTTGAAAGGATAAATCAGTTTTCGGAAGATCAGGTTCCTCTAGATCTGGATACAAAGCTAATAGTGCAGGAATAAGGTCGAATCGAAGGAAATCCAAATATATTGCACCAGTCAGGTTCACGTCAAAGAAATAGGGACCCAGAATTCTTCCGTTGACTATGCCACAATATACATTATCTTTCGCTGGATTTTGGGTGTGATACTCCATCATCCATCGCTGACTTTCGGTAGCCCACTAACGGAGTAGGAGATTTAAGCCGGTTCTGGCTCTCCCCCCACCACTATGACGTCACGTGTGACCTTGAATGGTTGCAGGTGTGCAATGTGTGTGTGTTTGACCTTGAGATTTGACTTTGAGATTTGTCATTGAGTTTTGACATGGGGTTTCGTCGACTTTGAGATTCGACTTCAGTTTTGACCTTGAGTTTGACCTTGAGATTCATAACATTAAGTTTTGACTTTGAGATTTGACCTTGAGTTTTGATGTTGGGATTGTTTCGGCAACCTTAAGATTTGATCTCGATGTTTGTTTGACCTTGACTAAAGTTGTGGTGTAGGCATACATATTCTGTGTAGTCATGACCTTCATGAATCCTTGTACTCTCCAAGCGAGGAGGGCGTTTGTCCTGTGAGAGAGCTAAGAGTGAACTGCGAGTATTGATGAGTGCGTTGAATATCAAGAGAATCTCCTCAAAATCCATACAGATTGCGCATCGCATCGGACTTGTTGTATGGTGGGGGTATTTCACTGAAATATTCCAGGAGAAAGTATTTCGAATCAGTGTCTCCTCCAGTGAGCTATTGAAAACAAGTTGTTGAAATGTATTCGTGTGATTGTGGTAGAGCTTTCACCCGTAGTGATAATCTTCGTCGACATCAACGGGAAACTTGCCAGGGAGGTCCTTCAGTGAAACGAGTTAAATTGAACAATGGCGATGACTCACCACCTGCACCACTCTATACATGTAATTGTTGTAATGTGACATTTCCATATTGTCAAGTCAACTCTCACAATAGAACACTCGCACACAGGACGAATTCATGTGTTCACTTGGGAGGTGGTGTACACCTCATTAAAAATGCATTCAAGTGTCGCATTTCCAGCTACAGAGTATCTAGTGAGAATATGTATACAGAGTATGCACCTTTTTCAACGATATCAAGCCCAAAGTACTCGAGTTATTGGAAAAAACATCAAACTACACAACTCCATCAAGGTCAACATGGAAGTATTTGGAAGTTATGTCATTCAAACACAGGAATTGACAGATATAAAATCATTCAATTCTCCCAATCGTATAGCAGATCGATCAACTGATTTGAATGGATTATTTGATGCGTTTCGTGACATTATAATTGCCCAAAGTACGGAGTTTGAGGAGCGTGATTCAGGTTTGTAGTTATAATTGTTGCCAATGATGAAAGGTTTAATAAAAGTAATTTTTCAGGATGGAGTTGTGAAAAATTATGTTCCTTGAGGTGAACATAAACAAATACAGTCCACTTGGCGGATCATCATACATGAAACTTCCCGAATTCATTGAGAGAAGAAAAGGTGTTGTCAACATAAAAAATGAAGACCAATGCTGCTTTGCATGGGCCGTGACATCTGCATTATTCCCCACTAATAATAATGTATCGGAGGTGTCATCCTATCCACATTATGAGACTGTCTTGAATGTAACAGGTATGGATTTTCCAGTAAAATTACGTGATATAAAAATGTTTGAGTATTTGAATGATATTTCAGTCAATGTTTATGGTT